>CALNXI010001318.1:75666-88166 GCA_942486025.1 Porites evermanni
TAAATATGAAGAAATGTCACTCGCTGTTTTTGACACTCTTACAGTTTCAACCATAATGGTCTACTAATTGCAAGTAAACCTGGCTATTATTATGGAATTTATGTCGCAGTTTTCTCGCAGTCTTTGTCCCTAGGGTTGATAGGTTTTTAAGGGAAAACAAGTGGACAGAAACTAGCGATAATTGCAACACAAAACCATTACTTCAGAGTTACGTAATTCTGCGTTCTTCTGTGTTACTCGAAACATATCTGGTGAAACCAACTAAATTTTGTAGAGTCCTAACTTTACGTGGTTGCAACATTAATACTATTGATAGGCGGCTTTGTCTTATCACTGAGAGAAACACAAAGGGAACAGATTTGACTCGTTCACTTTGTAAAGAACGTTGGCGATAATTGTGAAATTTCGTTTGCAGTTTTCTCACAGTTTTTGTCCCCAAGGTTCATAGGTTTTTAGGGGAAAACAAGTGGACAGAAACTAGTGATAATTGCAACACAAAATGGTTACTACAAAGTGATGTAATGCTGCATTCTTCTGCGTAACTCGAAACTTCCCTGATGAGAACAACTGAATTTTGCAAAAAAAGTGCTCAAAATTGGACATGGGAAACTGTTGTTTGAAAACTTAATTAAACCATTCATACTTTTGTAAGGCTTGCTTATTGTTGATAGAAAAACATATGAAACAGATTTGAGTTGTAAACGATTGTCATGTACTTTGTGCTATTCCGAGTTTCGTGAAACGTAAGTCTGAACAAAAGGTGCTCAAACTGATCAAATGTAATACATTTCTTTGACCGCAAACATCTTCTCAAACAAGGAAGGAAAAGATGGATCTGATCCCCGCTAAATCCGTGAAATCCGTCTTTCCCATTGACTAATAAGGTTACATTGAAGAGCACTTACAGTGCTGTTAAGTGAATCAGTTGTAATATATTAGCTTAGGAAACATCTTCTCAAACAAGGACGGGAAAGATGGATTCGACTGGTCTGACGGGGATATGAATTTTTAATGAAACAGTTAATCATATGTTTCTCTTTAAAACTGTAAGTACATATTAAAGAAATATTTAATAAATGTTGCTAAGAATTTACTTACAGTATTCAAGAGTAGTTTACAATATGATATATCATTAAACATTCATATCCCCGCTAAATCCGTTAAATCCGTCTTTCACAAGGAATTTTAGAAGTTTACATGGAAGGGAACTTACGTTACGTTAACTTATGTTAGCTTCCAAAACTTCTTGTCAAAGACGGGAAAGACTGATTTGATGGGAGTAATGGGAGAGTGACTACCTAACAACAGAATTCACTATAAAGTTTTTTTTTTGGCTTTAAGCATCTTTGTCATCACTGCCAAAGAAGGAACTAAATTTTGGGAAAGCCTTTAAGGCTAACATATCTTCACACAGTATAGGACGAGCGTGCCTTTCTATGGTCGTTCTTTCACGAGGAACGCTTGTCCAGAAAAACGTTCAGATTGATTTGTAGTTTTTAGCAAAAGATCTGAGAATGTGCTTTTTTGCTTTTTTGATTTTCCAAGTACTTAGTATTATTTTACGGCTTCAAAAAAAGGGAACTGACTTTTTGGGAATCGATCATAGACATTACCCAAAAGTAATGATAGCAACATTTCAGGTTAAAACACTGTAGTTTTCAATTGCATTTTTGTCCTTAGTATTGTCAGCCTGCTTTTTACATGAGGAAACTTTCCAAGTTTGATTTTAAGTGACGCGACACGAGGAAACATCTCTTTTTCAAAAACGTAGTGTTCCGTGCGTTTTTGCTTTTTGCTCCTTTAATTGCTTTAGGAACAACCTAGGAACGCACAATAAGGGAACTTTATTTGCACAATAGGAACAAAGGTCGGCAAATTTCGGAACAATCTGGTCCGTTAGCAGCAAATTGGAACACAAAGCTCCTTTTCGTTTTAGTCAAAAGGAACAACTGGTTCCTCTTTTATCCTTTCAGGAACAAAAGGTCCTCTTTTAACACTTCCGATTTCCTTTCATGTTCCTTTCGAAGTGATTGGGGAACAAATTTTCCCAATCTAATTTCTTGCTCTACACAGTAAGGAACACATCGTTCCTATTTACTGGCATATCCACTGCTGTTCGGAACGCCTTGTTCCCTTTTTTTTCGGTTTAAATTGTTCCTATTCGTGCCCAACAGGAACGGAATTGTTCCTAATCAAGGTCGTTTTTTGTTCCTCAAGATGAGTGTTATGTTCCGCTTATAAATGGGAACAGGTTCCGAATTTGTGACAACTAGTGTTCCATTTTGCGCAAAGTGTAAAAAGGAATAGGGAACAATAGTTCCTATTTATCGTAGGCTATCTGAAACTACTGTCCATCACCTCCGCTATACAAATTTATCAAAACATGTATCCGTCAACAATCAAGTTAAGTCTGAGACTTGCCCGCTGCATGCTTAATCTCGTTTGGGCTTGCCCGCGCAAGTTCAGGCTTGTGTCTGTTCCTTTTGATTAATTGTGTACCAAATACGGACAAGAAAACAATGGGGCAAGGGCAAGAATAAATCAGTGTGGGCAGAGATGGGCTAACAAATATCTCATTGGCGAATAGGATGATCTCTTAGGGACCCTTTTGCTAGTATAAGTGCATGCATACTTTAGAAAGATATCGATTTCAAGCTAATGCTTAAGATGAACAAACGAGGCAAGGATGTCACTGGTCAAGTTAGCAAATGCATCGCCTAAACCAAAGAGACTTCACTTAGAAGAGGATGACTGTGATGGTCTTTTTCACTGCCCAGTGCAAATTTGTAAGCACGATGGATTCACTACGCAAAAAGCTGTAGAAAACACGTAAAGAACAAACACAGTTGGTACTATTACTTCGACGAGAAGCCAGACAGTACGCTAAATGTCGATGAAACCAACAAATGTGAAGCCAGTGATCAGAAGATTATAACGCGTAAAAGCAGGGCAATTGCCTCTTTTGATCCTACAAACAACATTGCCAAGAACTTTTTTTTGTGGCTAACTGGCAGTGGTGGGGACTGTGAAAGTGATCAACGAGCACAACAGATCGTAAGCAAGTGCTTAAAGTTTCTCAAGTTCTCTGCTATGTCACTCCGTTCCGCCGCAGAGAAAACGTTTAAGTTCTAATCAGCAGAAAGGCAACAACACGTGAAATAGGAAGGACACGACCAGTTGTGTTTATTGGGGACGAGAAAAAGCTAAACATACAAGAAATAAAGTAGTGGCGGAGAAAAACGAATTACATCACTGTAAACTACGAGACTAAACGTAAACAGCATACTAGAAAAATTAAGCTCGGCAAGGTGCGAGCGGTAAAACTGGCTGTGTCGAGTGACTAACGCGAGAGGCAACAAGGCTTAAATACCGAGATGTGACGTGAAATCCCTAGAGGATCAAACTGCGGCCATAAATGCAAATTCCGAACATAAACACATTTCTCTGCTATGTCACTGCGTTCCGCCGCAGAGAAAACGTTTAAGTTCTAATCAGCAGAAAGGCAACAACACGTGAAATAGCAAGGACACGACCAGTTGTGTCGAGAAAAACAAAGAACAAGAGCGAGCGCGCGTAACTCAGAGACCTATGCGTGAAGTAGCAAGAAGCTGTCGTCGGAGATTTTCACGGCAATATAATTGCTTGGCAGAGTCAGATTTACACCTGCCGTGGTTTTAAATGACGTGATCGGGAACTCCACTATTAAGCGCAGCCGAAGCGCCCCCTATCCTAAGCGAGTGCAAACCTATACCCGATGTATCAACACCGATGGCCCGAAACTTAGCCAAAACAACTTCCCTCGCCCTGGTGTAAGACAAACTCATACCGGAACGAAGGGAATAACCCTTAGAAGAGGATAAACTAAGGTTTTGAAAGACAAACTCAACCGAATCAAGATTACGCCTAACCAGAGCGGCATAACGGAGCAGCATAGCACGGGGCATGTGGGGGTACCAGTACTAGCAATAACTAAAGTACACCCTTTACCCAATTGATCAACTTTGCTTTTGGAAACATAGAGCTCAATATGATCTTGAAAGAAAGAAATGTCAGACCACCTAAGACAACTTAACTCGTCAAAGCGCAAAAAACCAGCAAAAGCAAGCAAACAAAAACAAACATCCCTGATATCCCCGAGGGATGCTGAGGGCGTAGCAAATCTATTAACTAACGCGACTAAATGCTCAGGCAAAATGGGTACCCTATTCAACTTAGACGGTTTCGAGGCAACGCGCTTACAACCTTCTAGAATAGCCAGAGAAGCTGATTTACAAGGATGCGAGACCCCGCAAGCATTATGAAAAAAGTTTATACTGTAGAACGCCCGCTGAATGGAGGAATATGAAGACCCTGATTGAACTAACGAAATTAAATACAAGGCTACGTGTTCCTCTTGAGCCGGGAAGTAAATAACCTCTGGGAAACCACTGGCCCAAGATTTCCAACGTTTGAAACAACCGTGGTAGGTCTTGAACGTGCTAGGAGCCTTGCTGTGGGCAAGAACCGCTGAAATGTGCGTACGCAGGCTCTCCAAAGCTGGATGGTGAACACGTGATACCCTGGAACTTGTAAACAAATAAAGGAAAAAAATAAGGCATAAGAGAAAAGAGGAAAAATGGTAGACGTGGAATTCCGATTGCAATTTATTAAACGTGGACAACCAATAACGCGTACATACTAAGTATAGGCAATAACAACAATATACGGAGAAAACAAAAAACCCCTAAAATTCGTACAACGTTGCCAACAAAGGCCATACGTTTACAAAAGAAAAGCAAACACGCTCTAGAGCGACTGTCAATAAGGCACTAGCCTGTAAAAAACTATGAAAAAACGAACCGAAATAAACCGAAAAAAGGACGCGCTATAAAGCGCTAAATATCGTATGTGAACCGCTATAAAGCGACAAGGGTCACACACGAACCGCTATAAAGCGCTAAACAGCGTAGGTGAACCGCTATAAAGCAACGAGAGTCGTCCGTGAACCCCTAAAAGCGCTACATGGAATAGCGGGAAAAGCTCTGCAATAAAGTACCAATGCTTGAATAACGGTTCTAAACACGCGAGCTGGCGTCCAAATAAATAACAAGTACAGGAGCGCGAAAACCGCAAGTGCTAAAAATAGTAGGGAACCCCAAGTAGGAATCGTCAAAAATACCTGACGGGTCAGAAAATTCTATGATTCGGGAAACTGAATCCCGAGGGTGACCTAGAGGAAAAAGGTAAGGCCAAAAACTAGCAGAAGGCCTGCCTCTCTGCAGCGCGAATTTTCTTGTCGTCGTCCTCGCTCAACAAGACGGGATTAGATTCGTAGTGTTTAACAGTCAACCAACCGGCCTCGGACGAATCCGCGATCCGTATCTTGCGGTTACGTTCCTGTAATAGTTGTACGGTTTCGTCAACAATTGAAAACGCCTCAGACTCGGGAGGTAGATCGGCCAAACAATCCTTAAGTGAAACAAGCTTGGCTAACACTTGACCGTTAAATTTGAAATTATGTTCGTTGCCGGTGTGATTAAACTTGATCTCCGACTGTTCCTTCAAAGAATTAGAAGCAGAAAGGGCAGCTGAGGCGACCTCTTGCGATTTCTGTACCTCGGACGAAATAACTGATTTGTGAAGGGCGAGCTGACTAACAACGAAATCCTTGAAACTAGCAAGATCTTGCTTCGTAACAGGCTCGTCTCCCATACTACAAAATTAAGCTCGGCAAGGTGCGAGCGGTAAAACTGGCTGTGTCGAGTGACTAACGCGAGAGGCGACAAGGCTTAAATACCAAGATGTGACGTGAAATCCCTAGAGGATCAAACTGCGGCCATAAATGCAAATTCCGAACATAAACACATTTTTGTGGCGAAGATGAAGAGGAGCTCACATTTGACATTGTGGACTTTAGTTTATGTTCACTGAATCTGCTTTTCAAGTTTGTTGATACGATGCAGGATGATTGGAATCTGGGACATGCGGGACGCATAGGCTACTTGGATGCCATTGCAGAATTGGTGGATTATCGAAAAGTGAATGGAGCATCAGAATCAGTGTTAAGAGGGCTGGCTTCAACAGAAATTTACTTGAAAAAGGTGCGTAAAACCGTGTCCAAAATGATGCGCTTGCAGTGGACCAGAGAGCTCGACATCGATGCTTTAGAAGCCAAGGGGCACTGGGCCACACTAGAAGAACTGTTGGAAGTCATGAGGCGCTACTTGCCGCGCTACGAGAGCATACTGATATCATGCAAGGAGAAACCGGGTGCTATTTTGCCAATAGATTTATATTTTGCTACCAAATCTTTGGCAGTCTATTTATTTATCAAGGTCAAGGGCTCGCGCCCCGACATATCAGTACTTAACGTTGGACATGGTGAACAAAGCCAAGACTAATGGTGGATTTATAGACCAGAAAATGTTCAAAACGGCTGGAAAATTTGGCTTCGATTCTCTTTACCTGACTGAGACGAGCATGCAAGTGTTGGATGGCTACATCAACCACATTCGCCCCCTACTAAGATCGACCTGCAACTTTTTATTGGTGACAAGAAATGGAGGGCAGCACAATAAGCTGGGAGAGCTAATGAGTAAACTGGTCTTCGATGCAACGGGCAAATTGTGGAGACTGCGAGTTGCAGGCAGCTGAGTAGCAGCGCGCAGAGCACAATCTCCGAGGACCAGAAACATAGCTCTGTTGTTGCAAGGGTTCACTATCAGAAGCAGCGATCGCGCGAGGTGGCGAGCAAAGCACATGAATATTTGGAACGATTGCACAGGAAAAAGGGATCATAGCTAGAAAAAGACGTGCGCTCGAGGCAATTCTGCGTCATCTGAAGATCAAAATGGTAGCAAAACCAATACTTCCTCTGACAACGAGGGAGAAAAGATCACAGAAACACAACCCAAGCGTCTTTCAGGTGTCCCGAGACTAAAGCGGGAAAATGTGTTTATAGTGACAGATTTCCCGGCGAGAAAAAAGAGTTTGATGTTCACCCCTGAAGAAGACAATTATCTAAAAGCAGGCATTGAGCGACACAGCTACAGTCAATGGAAAGCGATTCTCAGGGATTCCGAATTTCATTTTCAAGAGGGAAGGACAGCCAACTCACTGCTGAGCCGTGCAGCGCAAAGATTCGGATCACTTTCTAAGTCATCCTAGAACTTTACATTTACCCCAGAATAAAAAGATATCCTTGAAATATAAAGAACGACAAAGGCAATCAGCGATATGGTTCATTACATGACAAGCAGCATTTTATTGTTGTTGCAAGAAGAAATAAATTACTGTTGACTTGAGAAATACATGTTTATTTTGTTGCTTTGGCAATGTTTTTTCGTAACTCGCTGGCTTGAGGAGGAATGCTTGCGCTTACTGGCTTCAGTGGTTATGGTTCGGAGTGACATTGCTCTGCTAGAGACAGGAGTCATGAAAAATGTCGCTTCGTCATTGACGCTGTCATCGTCAGATCCAGTGACGTAGCTGAACGTGCACAGCGAATGTGTGCCATATTGTTCCAGGTTGTCTTGGGGCACGTTATTTGGCGTTCTGGGTTTGTCTTGCTCTAATACCTCTTCCATTTCTTCTCTCTGGCTCGAGCTCGGGACTGGCAGTGCTTCGAAGAAGTTTTTCACCATGTGTTGGTCTTCCTTTCTCAACAGTCAGAGCTCCGCGCATACCTTTTTCCTCTCCGCAAGGGCTTCGTGGCATCCGAGAGTTCCTAAGTTGTTGTGGTGGTCCTTGAGCTTTCCTTCTAGGATTTCACGCAGGGCATCCATTGAGTCTCTCATGTCAGGCGTAATACTTGATTCCAGGGTGACCATGCATTCGTTTAACTCCCTCTCTGTATTCCTCAACCATGGTCACTGGAATGCTTCGCTTGCCCTCGTCTTCTTCTCTTTTCGATCCGCCCTGGCTGTCATCTGTTCGTGAATGGCCAGATCATTTCTTATCGGTGTGGGAAGGGGCTCGTTTAGATCGTGGGGTAGCAAATGTACATTTTCTTTGGAGACGCCCTTTGATCTGAGACGCTGTTGATGTCTCTCGTGCCGTTGTATTTCCCGCGGCATCCTCTCTTCGTTTTGCTGTAAACGCTTTTCAAGTAAGAGGCTGAGGTGAGGGTTATCCAAAGACCCCGGTAAAGTTTGTGCAAGCGAGTTCTTTAACGCGTGTGTGGTTTCATCGTCATCATTGGCATCCACGATTTGGTCCCCGTTATCGTCTCCTGCAGTGTCCTCTTTGTCTCTGGGATTTGCACGTAAATCAGCTAAGAGGTTGGTCAACTGCACATTTCTTAAAACCTCTTTCTCAGTCTCCAGCAGTGGGCCTTTGTCGTTTGGTGTGTTTCGCTCCGTGTCTTCGTCGTCGTCATCAGAACTTTCTTCTTCATCTGTATCTACCCTCGCTTTCAATGCAGCCCACAAAACACATTCCATAGGATGCTTGCGCAGCCACTGGGCGGCCTTCTTTTTCGGACTTGACAGGCTTTTGAAGAAGTAAGACCTTAGCCTTGGGTCCATAGCCAGCTGATCTTCCTCCTTGAATTGAAGTTTTTGCTGTGCAGTCATGAACATGGGACATCGATTGAAAAATGACTTAGCTGTTTTGTACTTGACATCGCAGGCTGTGTACCCTCCTTGAGTGAGTATCTGCCAGTCGTCCACATCGAGGGTCGATGGAGTGGCCGCGTCAATGAATATCACCTCGGTGTTCTTGCCGATCATTGCCTTGTTGAACACTTTTTGCTTGGTTACAGTTGCTACGTTGCTGTGGTGAATCAGCCCCAGTAAAACAGACTTGTCTTTCCGCTATCGGGCTCACCAACAAGGCATGGCACTCTCTCCTTGTGCTTCTTTTGGTTGAAATTCAGAAGCCTCAAGAAATCTTCACAAAACAAACCAATCTCGTTTTCTGTCAGGCTGTTTTCCAAAGCGTCTTAGTAGTATTTAGGCTGCGGGACTTTGGAAGGATCATAACGCGAGAAAGCCCTGGGTGTCACAAGGCCCATTTTCTCTGCTGGAATTGCGTTGTTCAAGAACTGTTTTTCCGAGACAGACCAACATTCCCCTTCGTTCACCTCTATGAGGTTGTAGTCAACAACAATGGGACGAATTACTTCACAATCAGGGTCCACCAGGATATTGATAACTTTTTGCATGTCCCTCAGCAGTCTTGCCTTAAATGACTAATTTGCAGCCAGACTGTTCACAAACGCCTTCACATCACACTTGTAGGAGTAGGTGTAAGTGGCACCTTCACACTTTTTATAAATAGTGCCCCTGTAAAGGGCGTATTTCCGATTCCTCATTGCAATCGAGATATCATTTATGAGGACTGTAAGCTTGTCACCTAGTCGCGGTTCCATGCTGTCACTTGTTCTTTCTTCTTGGGATTCTTGGCTGTTACCATCCAAGCCATAACGATCAATCACTAACTTCGCTCCCGTCATTTTATCTATTGTTTCAGAAACAATAGACTTAAGGATTGGATGACGCGAACGCTGACTACGTTTTCCGTTCCACATTCCTCCACATCCATTGATTCAGAATCGCTTAAAAACCCCTCCGCCACAGTCAGAAAACACTGCTGGTAGGAAAGATGTTACTAAGTCCTGCATAAACTTGTTGTTGTGATCCTTTAGTACTTTGAATAGCTCCTTCATCGCAAGAGATTCTTTGCCTTTTTGACAGGGAACCTTATTTTAAAAAGAAGAAATAGAAAGTTTGCGTGAGTGAAGTAAAATAAAAACAAAAACAAAGTTAAGGCTATACAATGCTTTATTTTGCCATAACAAAATACTTTGACATGACGAGGAGCCAAGCATGAGAAAATAATTTCATTCAGAATCTTGTGAAAAATTTACCTTGATATATACTGCAAAGACTAACCGTAAAAAGACAGTATGTTAACTATTCTGCAGACTGTTAGTAATAGTTTAGACTACGGCGGGGCTAGACATATTTTGCATCCAGCAGGGATACAATTATACTTAAATAAAATCCTACAAATGAACAATCCTAGAAGTATTCCCCGTAAAACTCCTATAATCACCAACTTGTGAGGAAAACAGAAACCCTTGAAAGTGCTTATCAAATGTTTTATTTTTAACGTTTGTACAACAAAACTCTAGGACAAATGCTATAAAAACACTGATTTTGAAATAACATAAAGTTGTTGTTCTCGTTTTTAAAAGATGCGCACGTTTGTGAAAACGATTAATTTATGATGCACGAAGGGAAAGTGTACCGTGTTTGCGATTTCATGAACGCCACATTCAAGTAAGTCGCGGTGAATAGTAATGGGATTTGCTGGGGCTCCTTTTGGTGTATTCAGCACAATCCAATAATTTATGGCGGGAAGAAGCTTTTTGTTCACCAAAGCTGGGTGGCTAGAAATCCAGCTTTGGCTCGAAGAACTTGACAGTTGAGTTGTGAAATGCTCGCTATCAATTTCCTCTCCGTTATCCTCTAGGTTTTTTTATTTTTCTTCGGCGCTTCTTTGGCCCTTGTGTGCCTATAGCACTAAAGAAAAAGGCCACACTTTGTACTCCTGCAAACAATGATATCGAAATCAGGTTTCCTTATTCAACCGATCAATTCATGATAAGGATTCATAATTGACATTTCGATTCATTTTGAATACAAACCTTGCAAACTGGTTTCTTTCCGACTTCAGCTATCGTGTAAAAGAGTTTTGAAAATTTGCTTGGCACAACTGTATTTACTTCCAAAACGGGCTGCAAATTAATTGTTAAAGTGGCATAATGGTTTGTGGGATCTTTATCATATCATCAGGGTACTAGACCGGTGAATTCTAATCCCTTTTGTTTATTGGTTTTGCACACAGAAGTGTGATGATTGAGCTTGTGAGATGGTGCATTCCTTGCCAAATGCCGGACAAAGAGCTCCCAAAGCCGAGAAATAAGGCTACAAGTAAAATGGGTAGTGGGGTCATTTTGTTGCTGTGANGGGAAAGTGTACCGTGTTTGCGATTTCATGAACGCCACATTCAAGTAAGTCGCGGTGAATAGTAATGGGATTTGCTGGGGCTCCTTTTGGTGTATTCAGCACAATCCAATAATTTATGGCGGGAAGAAGCTTTTTGTTCACCAAAGCTGGGTGGCTAGAAATCCAGCTTTGGCTCGAAGAACTTGACAGTTGAGTTGTGAAATGCTCGCTATCAATTTCCTCTCCGTTATCCTCTAGGTTTTTTTATTTTTCTTCGGCGCTTCTTTGGCCCTTGTGTGCCTATAGCACTAAAGAAAAAGGCCACACTTTGTACTCCTGCAAACAATGATATCGAAATCAGGTTTCCTTATTCAACCGATCAATTCATGATAAGGATTCATAATTGACATTTCGATTCATTTTGAATACAAACCTTGCAAACTGGTTTCTTTCCGACTTCAGCTATCGTGTAAAAGAGTTTTGAAAATTTGCTTGGCACAACTGTATTTACTTCCAAAACGGGCTGCAAATTAATTGTTAAAGTGGCATAATGGTTTGTGGGATCTTTATCATATCATCAGGGTACTAGACCGGTGAATTCTAATCCCTTTTGTTTATTGGTTTTGCACACAGAAGTGTGATGATTGAGCTTGTGAGATGGTGCATTCCTTGCCAAATGCCGGACAAAGAGCTCCCAAAGCCGAGAAATAAGGCTACAAGTAAAATGGGTAGTGGGGTCATTTTGTTGCTGTGACAACTCTGATGTCATTGCAACCTTGATTGTAACACAGTTTCATTGTTATCCAACACAGCTGTGGAATCTGTTAATGGCAAGGTGGTTTGTGCTCAAACTTTTGAGGTATTGACCCTGAAAGTCCATCGAGCCACCTTGAATAAAAAGGTAGTCTAAAGTAATTTATTGTATAAATGTACAAATGAAAAAGAAAAGAGGATAAATTCAGTCCAACAGTACCGAGGTTAACGGTAATACAAGGTGTAAATCAGAAACTTACGGTTACACTATTAAGATGATTGAAGAGGGATGAGTGGGTGAGTTGTGTATAATAAATATGCTGCATTTTTTCTAATAAGGAACCAGGTCGGAACCATGTTAAGACATGAGTAAAGAAAGAATTTAAGATGATTACAACACCAGAGCTAAAAGTCTAATTCTGGCATTTTTAGTAGAGGTAGATTATGCTCACTCTCTCCTCCATTCGCCATTTGCTCATCTCCCATAATGCACCTTGTTTGCCTCCCGCAAAGAATTTTGCGTAACCATTGTCTTCAATTTCTCTTGGGACGACTGCAATACCCAGGGGAAATGAAAAACAATGCCTATGCACAATTTTTGGCGGCTAACAAGGTGCATTCAGGGAGATGTGCAAATGGCTAATGGGAGAGACCTCTACGATCGTAAAGAAAATGCAGAATGCATGATGCTTCTACAAGGCCATTTCCCAAGTGTCCAGGTACATAATTGTGTCTTAAAGCTGCAGTTTTATGAAAGAAACAATCTGCAATTGTATTACATAACTGAATAAAAATAACTTGAAATTGATCATGATG
>CALNXI010001318.1:93166-118166 GCA_942486025.1 Porites evermanni
GTCCCTCAAACTGGCCACCCACTAGGGTGCCCTGCTAAGGTTAGATTTCCAGGTGATCTTCTCTGATGCTAGGTAACCTTGAAGCTGCTCATCTTTCTTGATTTCTTTCAACAACTTCACGGCTCCCACAAAGGTCTGTCCGTTATCTGAGAATATCTTTGAAGGTCAGCCACGTCTAGGGCTACATATAGTTCACGTTCAATGTCATCCACACACTCAGGGTGGTCAGCTCGACAGTGGTTAAGGTGCTGTTTGATGACTCCCCCAAGGAGGAAAGGCAAGGGTCCCAGACCAAAGAGGGCCCTAGTGATTCTGTACGTGTGAATTCGTAAAGGCTCTTCCTTGTCTATCCAGTGAAACTGGAAGGCCTTACGGATGACGCCACTGAGGGCAACAGCATGAAAACTGTCTCACAAAAGTACTTTCCATAGTTGATTTTGTAGTGGTGGTCCAACTTCAAGGCAGTCGTTTAAGGAAGGTGCTGAGTCATACGCTTTTGCCGAAGCGTCATACATGATTCGCATCTTCGTGGTTTGGGCGCTCTCACTGACAACACCTTTGTTGGGGATGTAGATCTCTCGCCCAGTCGCAGCCAGTGGTACTTCTTCTATAATTCCTTCTTGAAGTTGTTCTTTATTGATACCATCGTAGTCGTCTAGTTGTCCAGCCTTCTCCAGTCATTTCACTAGACTTTCAAGTTGCTTCATGCTCCCTGACTTGTTCGATGGTAAGGGGGGATGATCTCCCTTCCAGGGAAGGCCTGTCATACCATCCTTCAGAGCTGCGCGTGAAACATGCTGTCGAAGTCTGCTTCTGACCCAGGTGACTTAATAGCCCAGCCAAAACGGGTATATTCAGCGACAGGCTCTCCTATGGCTCCAGTGCGCTGTGCTTCTCGAGTTTTTCACTTTGCGTAGTCACTTGCTCCCAGAATCACATGAATAGGAAGTAGACTCTTTCTGTCAGTATTCTCCGTTTTTACTTACCCCCTTCAGATGCTGGTACCTGTGGATCACTTCCATGCAGTTGGGGTTTTGCACAGATAACAGTTCAGCACACTCTACTCTCGTAACATTCAATGGCATGGTGCAGTTTCTGTTAGTATCACTCATGTGGACATCATAGAGCTCGTTTCGTATAGTTCCAACGCCCATGATAGTTTAGATACGTCGTGTGAGAGAACGTGTGGGTACTAGTTTCAGTAGGTTCAGCAAGTAACCTGAAGCATACGAGACTGACGCGCTGGTGTCAAGAAGAGCTCGGCAGGTTATGCCATTCACTTTTACGAAGACAACAAGGTGGCATACTTTATCCCCGTCTAGAGACGCTGTTAGAGCCACTCCCCCATGGTTGGTTTGCTGCCCTCCTCCCTCTACTTTATCACAAATTGATGAGTGGTGTCTTTGTTTAAAGTGAACACATGTCCAATGACTACGGCATTGAGGTGCACGGTGTTTGGATCCTGTGCAGTTAAAACACAGCTTCTTGTTCTGCAAAATCCGTCAGCGGTTTGTTGGCCATGTGATTTTATTGCATTCCCAAGATCCGTGTGTCACGCAATCACAATAGGCATATGTTTGCCGTGGTGGATCTTTCTCTTGCGAGTAAAAAGTTTTGGCACGAGGAAGACGTAAGGGCGGAGATGTATTTTTTTGGACCATTTCTAGAGGATGAAATTTCTCTATGGAGGATTAGGACATTTTCCATGGAAATTCCATGGAAGATGAGGACACCAATTTCCATGGAAATTTCTCCATCGATATTTTTCATGGAGGATTAGGACATTTTCCATGGTATTCCATGTAAAAGTTCCAAGCAACTCCATAGAAGCTACTCTATCGATTATTCCATGGATCTCCATGGGAAAAAAACCGCAACAGATCATAACTATTATGAATTATATTTTCGATTTGCAGCAGACCACAGCGATATCTGTGTAAACAAAAGAGATAGAAACTACATCGATAAAAGCAAAGTAGCACCCGAAACATACACCCTTCTAATCTAATAGAGACAATCGAGCCACGTACGATCTCAATTCTCTGAAACCAAACATGAGTTTTTCCACATGTTAAGCTTACCTTCCTCTTTAATGCGTGATCCAGCTGAGTCGAGCAGTCGATTTTGAAACAAGCCCAATGTAAGCAACCTCAGAAGTGAATATTTTGTGTTGAAAAGAACATCTTTATCGGGTGCATTCATTATAAAGACAATTTGTTTGCACACCACTGTTGTACTGCACAGAAGTCCGCTTAAAGATTTAAACCAAGAAAACTGATCTTCTACACATTTGTATTGGTTCAAAAGCCCCACATGATCGCGTTAGTCACTAAGGGGAGAGGCCTGGAAGCCAGTTCAAGCACCAAAGATTGCCGACTTTCATATCGTGAGGGACTGGGAACAAGTCCTGAGCCCGCCGGACAAATTGTATGGTGCTTCCTTGGAATCCTTTGAAAAGTTCAAAAAACTATTTCCCTTACCTACTTTCTCTAGATTTTTGACCGTTATAAATGAGATTTAAACACACCAATGGTAAACATCTATGGAAGAAAACAGTTCTAAAGGTCCTCCTCCTACTGATGAAAATGCTGGTGCGAAAAAACACTGCGGAAATAGAGATGGAATTGAAGGATTTTGGCTTCCATCAAGAAAAAAGTAAGCTTACAAAGAAAAAAGAAATGGAATTAGCGGATCTAATGAACGTTGATTTAACTGCATGGAAAACTGAAGACCTGACAGCTTTGTTGCTAAATTTAAAATTGAAAGCAACTGGAACTAATCCAGATTTTCAGGGTCAAATATTTGATTCCTAAGTTTCATTTGGCCCTACTGGAGTTTTCAAAATATTTACAACATGTACAAACACCTTGAAACAATATCCAAGGATATCTATTCTCATCATTGGCCAACAGCTGTTTAATATGGTCCAGTCCCGTATGCGGCCAATGTAGTTCTCATTGTATATTCTTAACATGGCAATGTCAAAATTCCTACTCATGTCTATCTGCTCATATTGAGGATCAAACTTCATTGGGGGCCGATTGTGTAAAATGCCCTTTTTAAGACACAGGTCTGCAATGTCAAAACCCTTGCCTTTTAGAACTAGTTTCCCTTTCTTAATCTTGTCCAGAACCCCACAGTGCTCAGTGATGTCTTGATCTGGTATTGTCCCTGGGAAAGTCTCACTGCAGCAGAGAAGACCACCGTGAGGGTAAACCCACACTGCTGTCTCACAGTAGTGTGGTTCTTTGTAGTTGCTGAATGTTATATTATTAACATCGAAATTTTCGGACTGTGAACTCCAAGTCTCAGTAGCATCTGTCATAGCTTCAGTCTCAGCAAAGCCTGCATCGTTAAATACTTTTGGCATAAGTGCTTCCACAAATGCTGGTAAAGGGGTCAGGTCAAGACACTCAAAAAGTGTAGACAAAAATACTGCCCATGCCACAAAAACTCTTGAAACAGTAGCCTTGCTACTCTGTGTTATCCATACCATCACCTTGAGATGGAGGAAATGTCTACAAACCCTCAGGAAAGTCATCAACTCTGTCCTTAAGTCCATCTTCCTATTCTTTGTTACTAATCCCCCAGATGTGCAATTTGGGTACTACACAGACTCAAACTCATTTGTAGACAGTCCAATTGTCAGAAACTGGATAATAGGCATGAGGCTACAATCGGCGACAAAATGAGTTGAGACACTTCGCCCAAAACTGGGCTTTTTTACGTTTTATTAACTTCAAAAGGAGGAAGTATTGCTTTCCTCCCCCATCCCCTCCGTGCAGTGTTGTGCCCTTGTTCTAGCTACATGTAGAAAACAACAAACACCCCAACTTTGAATGGAGGGGACAGGGGAGGGGTGCAGATTCTTTAGTTCTCCGAAGTTACCCTATTTAAGTACAATGTCTCAACAATTTTGTTGCTGATTGTCTGAATCTCAAAAGTGGCTGTACGTCCTTTAGAAAGTTAATAGACTTTATTTCTTTATACTGTGATGTAAGACGCCCGATGGCTTTTTATTTGTTGTGTTCGACTTCATCATACCTATTTTAGAACAATTAGAATAAGGTGATTTCGTTATTTTCAGTGCGTGACATTTCGTGTCACCCTTAACCGTGCCTTGACATCGTGCAATGTGGCGCGTTGCACACAATTTCTTATTCTCTCCTTTATCGAAGCGCATCGAAACAAAGAAAAAAGTGAAAAGGATAGAAAACTTAATAGATTTCTAGGCATTAAAGTAGTTGTAATGGCTAAAATTGCTCTTTAGGAGGATTTTCCACGAGTAACCACGAGTAACCACGATGAGTATAAAATATAATAATCTGATTATCTTTTAAGAACAAAGTTGGTTACTCGTGGGTACTCGTGGCCAGTCTCCTCCTGACCTTTCTACTGTAAAGTACATTCTTTAAAGACCCTTATGGGTATATGGGCAACGAATCTGCTGCACAGATTTAGCGATGCTATGCAGCTTTGCTGTGCGTTAGAAGTTGGAACATTTTTCCTGAGAATTCTCCTGCGCAAAGCAATCGTGGATATTTTGTCTCAAAAATTTTGTCGCCGATGGTATAAGTGCGTGACGCGTACATCGGTAATTGATTCACTCGTTTGATCTTATTTTAATTGAACTGTCAAGTTTCTAAATACCTTTCGTTGTGTCGCATTATTTTCCATCAAAATCCATCCTGATTATATTTCTGTCAACATCTGTCATATTTTAGCCAATCAGTTTTGTTCAAGTTGGTTTGTTTTCCGTAACAGCAGGATACTCTGTAAGATGATTTTGTATTCGTGACTTTTCGGTACTCACAAAGTAGGTTACTAAAAATTTGTTTTTAAAAAAATCTAGTCGTGAAAGCTGTGAGAGTGTGGGCTTCTAATTCCTATTCGCCACATTAGTGTCACCTCCGATGGGACCAAATAATCTACAACTACTACAAATACACGAAAATGGAGGCAATCGAAGCAAAACTAGACTGAATACTCCCACACAAAGAAGCTTTGGCGAAGATTATAGTCTGTGTAGAAGATCTAAAGGTTCAAATGGAAAAGGCTAAGCTAGAGGCCAGTGATAGCGTACTCAGGCCACTTAAGGCATGACTACCTAATTAAATATGCATATTTTAGTAAATGCTTTTTAGAATGGTTTGCTTCCATCAGTGCTCCTGAAAAGTGAACTACAAATGTGGGTGAATGAAAAAAACACTTGAAATGTGATTTTAAATAACACGTGACATTGCTTCATAAATGGCGTCACAAAACACGTTTTCCTAAATGGGGAAGGGTTGCAAACCTTAATCTTAGGATTTTCCACTACCAAAATGTTACATAAACAGTGTAAATCGTAAATTCGCCTTTTATGATTGGAAATGTTATTTATATTAGCTATTTAACTAATAAGTCACGTGACCCTTTTACCTTTATTTACCGGTTCCTATATAACGTAAACACACATACAAGGCCAGTACATAAGAACCTTTTCAATAGCCTCTGAAATGTACCTAAAAAAACTTGTTGCTCTTTCATTATCCTTTCCCCATTTTAGAGTAAATATTTTGACCGTTAATTCTCAATTATCAGTCACGTGACGAAAATTTGAGCTTCTAAAATGCACTCATATTGCTAAGGCCATTAAGCTACATTTGTAGTTCAATTTTCAGGATCATTGATAGAAGCAAACCCTTTTAAATTTTCTCAAAATATGTATATTTAATTAGATAGTCATGCCCTTAAGTGGCCTGAGTAGAAGATGTACAGAAATGGGAAGGCAATCTTGAAAATGTTATCGACGAGGCAGATGAACAAGTAGCTTATCTGGGACGTTGCCTAGACAAAGTGGCTAAGAGTAAGGAGTGCAAGAAACGAGAGGAAGAAGAATTTCTGCTCGCTAAAAAAACGGAAAGAAGAGCTTCAATTTGAAAAGAAAAAGGTGGAGCAGATTTCGAAACAGAAAGTAGCAGACCATGCCACTGCAAAGCAAGCCAAAGAAAGGCACGTGAAGTTGCCCAAGTTAGTGATCACGAAATACAACGGAAAATATGACATGACTTTCTTTCTGAAACAAATTCCAAGTGCAAATCGATTTAACGGATCTATCAGCTATAACCAAGTTTTCTTAAATGAAAAAGCTGCCAGCGCCCCATGTCTGTGAAGCAATTGATGGTCTTCCGTTCACCACAGATGGATATGAGCGAGTGAAAAATATATTGAAAATGAATTACAGGAAAGAGTGAAATTGTAAGAGTATATATGGATAACATCAATGCCCTTCCGACGGTTTACGGATCCCAACGAAGCAAGATTCACCAGTTCTGCCAAAATTTGAATTATAATGTGTAGTCCATGGAAACACTGGGCAAGGTGTTGGATTGTTGAACTATGGTTCAGAGTGTTCTTGACAAGTTGCCCAGTATTAACGCCGAACTAGTGAGCAACAAAATGGGGTGGCAAGACTGGGGATTTGGAGAACTACTACAGGCTTCAGAAGAATGGAGGGAAATTTATCCTCTAGAAATGGTCCAAAAAAAATACATCTCCGTCCTTACGTCTTTCTCGTGTCAAAACTTTTCACTCGCAAGAAAAAGATCCACCGCGGCAAACGTATGTCTATTGTGATTGCGTGACACATAGATCTTGGGAATGCAATAAAATCACATGACCAACCAGCCGCTGACGGATTTTGCGGAACAAGAAGCTGTGTTTTAACTGCACAGGATCCAAACACTATGCACCTCAATGCCGCAGTCATGGGAAATGTGTTCACTTTAGACAAAGACACCATTCATCAATTTGTGATAAAGTAGAGGGAAGAGGTCAGCAAACCAACCGCGGGGGAGTGGCTCTAACAGCATCTCTAGAGGGGAGAAAGTATGCCACCCTGTTATCTTAGTAAACGTGAATGGCATAACCTGCCGAGCTCTTCTTGACACCGGTGCATCAGTCTCATATGCTTCAGGTTACTTGCTGAACCTACTGAAACTAGTACTCGCACGTTCGCTCACACGACGTATCTAAACTATCATGGGCGTTGGAACTATACGAAACAAGCCCTATAATGTCAACATGAGTGATACTAACAGAAACCACACCATTCCATTGAACGTTACGAGAGTACCCTTACCAAACCAATAATATGGGCCATATATGGACCAAAGCTGGAAATTATCTGGAAAGAAATATGGGCCATTTATGGAAATTGTATGGGAATTATATGGCCAGGTTAAACCCATGTTTACTAATTTTCTGACTTTGTTATACTCAGAAAATATGGAATTAATAAGTTTTTGGACCATTTCCAGATATTTCCCACATATGGAGAAACTATGGAGAAAAAACTAAAGACAGTCAGTGTTGCACTATTTCCAAATATTGGCCATATATGGAGAAAATGTGGAAAACAGTCAGTGTTGGACAATTTTTCAGATATTGGCCATATATGGAGAAAATGTCAAAGGAAACTGCAAACAAGCAGTACTAGACCATTCAACCATACGTGGAAAAAATATGACTACCGCATAAATTTTGCCATGCAATTTGTGACTTCAGTTTAAGCATTGGTGGTGTAAATTCAGACCACCATGTAAACTCTGTGTTTGATGGCTGGTGACTGCAGCGAGCACTTCAGGAATATGTAGGGATTTAACCTTAATATTCTTTACAGCTTAGAAATACACTCAGGACATGACCACACACTATTGCAACAATTAATCACAATTATTTTTATTGTATATCAGTCTATATCAGTTGCTAATACACAAGGTTCGACTGTATACAATCTTATAAAACAACATAAATTGCATGCATGCAGTTGGCAACATATGTCCTCATCAAAAGACGACCCTTGGAACGAGGCTTAGAATACTCATGCAGTGAACATGCAAGTACATGTACTTTTGTGAAATTTTTCAACACTTAATATTAATGCCTAAGGGTCTAAATACCTAAAGAACAGTATCATTCAAAATTTGTCACTCTCTAATGAAACTAATCAACCCAGGCTGCCAAAAACTATACATAAAATACCATACAAAATACAAAATATTCATACAAAATGATGCAAAATTTTTGGGGTGACAAACATTAAAGAACATTATGGCATTTTTCTGTAGTGGTCAATTAGCTGAGTTAGCTGACAATGTTTCTTTTTGGCCTCCGAGCTTCGGGGCATTTCGGATTTAATTTTTATGTTTTATGTGCCACAGTTGGTGGAGGCTGGAATCGTGCACAAACTTTCCCTGTAAGATATAATACATACAACAAAAACATTAATATTCATTGTTTTTTTTGGTTTTCAAGGTCAGACTCTTGGGAGTGAAAAAGTTGAAATTAGAATCCCCATTAGCAATTTTACAGGAAGATTGCAGATTGAGATAAAGTAGATTGAGCATAAACCTCCGTGCTGTTCTTAACAAAAATACTTTAAAAAGTACTTACCAATAATAGTATCCACAATAGGTTGACAGGGGAGAACAGTGTTCTCTAATTTTTTCCCCTTCTTCTTCCCTCTTGCACATGACATCTTGAGCACTTCTTTTGAGAAGAATACATCAACAACCGTATTAACGTACTCCTTTCATTTTGTTGGGCTGAACAAATAGCACGTTGGCTTGAGTACCAGTAAACACCACTGCCCTCAAAGAACTCTTTCATCTGCCAAAAAAGTATTATTAAAAGAGTTGCAGCAAATGATCCAATATATATGTTGAAATTTGCACTAACATCTGAATCACACAGCTGCATGTGACTTGAAAGCAATCACATTTAAATTAAAAGCAAAAGCACCCTTTAATGTTATTGGACTGCCATTAGGAGAATTATTAATTGTTACTGATTCTAGCAATCAATCAATACAATATGTTAAAAGGTAATTAGACTAAAAAAAGTACTTGATACTCAGCAGCAAGTTCACGGTCAACAATGCCTGCAGCTGGCTTCCCTGCGATTATTGAGGTTGGTGACTTGACTTTTACTGCAAGATCAATATTTAAAGATGACATTTTTGTTAGAAAATATGACAGCTGGATACATCTTCTATTTAATCTGAAATCAAAATAATAAAACAATCACCAACTTGTTAGCAGCAAGTTAATTATACTTGTGTAGCAGTGCTTCGTCTATATAAGGGCAATAATGTTTGATTGTCATGTCTACTTTATTCAGTAATATTATTAATAACAAATAAATGACATTTTTGACATGTGCTGGGTATTAAGTTTGCTTAGAGCAATCAAAAAAGATGGAGAATTGATGATAACATGGTCAAAAACTATTTTTGTGGCTGCATGGGTGCTAATCAGCATCTCAGCTGGTGTACATTAATGTGCCTGATTGTGCAGTCCTGAGAAAAGCCAAAACTTGTTTCTTTTAAAAACTTCTTTGTTTAATTATGCTCAAGGTACAAATAAATTATACGCACTTAACCATTTAAGGCCAACACGTTTTCCTCCCCCACTATGATTATTGTTTATTGTCTTGTTGGCAATTAACTTATTGATGTACATTACATTTAAACAGCTGATAATATTCTTTATTAAACTCGACCTTTACCTGCAATGTCAAGCCTATTCTGTAGTTTCCTTATTTTATTTCTGAGGCTTTTGTTCTCTAGCAGCAATGCTTTACAATCCAAGTTGTCACAGGAAGTCGTGATCAGAGCTTTATAACTGTCACCATCATCATCACTTACAACATGTGTAGTGACCAGCTGTTTTCTTGCTGGTTGTTTGCTGGAAGCATCGGGTACAGTTGGAGAGTCAGCAGTGCAGGACTTTCTAGTTTTATTCTTAGGTCCCTGTGGTGTTTTGTGCTTTCTTTTTGCAGCTTGTTTCTGGCTTGATGTAGACGTGGGATCACCATTGCACAGGCTCTGTTTCCTGAAAGCCGGGAGGCTAAGAGGATGGACGTTGTCACCTTCTTGAATTTCAGTATGATAACTTTGCCTAGTAGTTTCTTGAGGTGTTTTTTGCCTCTTATAATTTACAGATCGTTCCTGGCTTGATGTAGAAGCGGGATGAGCTGTGCTTAAGCTCTGTTTCCTGAAAGCTGGCAAGCTAAGGGGATGGACATCATCATGAATTTCAGTATATAAACTGTGATGATGTGGTTCATCCTGTTGGCTATGAGAAGAACTCCTAGGTGCTTGAATTGTTGTTTGCTTTCTGTTTACAGGTTGTTCCTGGCTTGATGTGGAAGCAGGATTAACTACGCTGGACATTGTCTTCCTGAAGAGGTTCTACAGAAGAAGGCTGATGATTAACATCTTTTTATGTTGGGAAGAAATTCTCTTAGTGGCTTGTGCAATTCTTGCAGCGATTTCTGCATTCCTTCTTTTTTCAGCCTCTGCTTTTTCCGCCTCCTTTGCTTTCTTGGCAGCTTCTTTTTTTGCCTTTTCTTCATCTTTTGCAGTGGGCTTCTTTGGTACTGCTTGTTTCTGTGATGATTTGTTTTTGTTCTTTATAGACTGTTGTGGATCACTGTTGAATATTGCTTTCCCCACTGCGCTTTTCCTTAAACTCGTTTCAAGAGCTCTCTTTTCTTTAAGAAGTTCACTCTTATCATCTTCAAAACAAAAAGCGAAAAGGTAAGCTTTTGTTTAAATAAGAGAACGTGCTTGTCTTTGGTTACCTTATTTCGATAATAGAGATTATCATGAACATTTACGTATTCCACTATTTAAACTTTTTTCATTTTAGGTTAATGGCTTTAAAGCTCCTAGCTCATTGTTTAGGCTACCAAGTTTTAACATACCAGGTGGTGTCAGCATTGATTATATGCATGGTGTCTGCCTTGGTGTGGTCAAGACTCTTGTTGGCCTTTGGTTTGACTCCTCCAACAGTAGCAGAAAGTGATACTGTGGACAACTTGTGCATCAAGTAGACTCTCGCTTACTGCAGATTAATCCTCCAAGTGTCATAACTTGGGTACTTAGAAGCATTGAGTCACATCGCAAGCACTGGAAAGGCAAGTGCAATATTCGGGGCTTTTAACACAGTTATTTTGGCAAAACATAACAATTTTTTATTTACAGCATCCACAATCTTGTATGCCCAAATTTATAATAAACCCTAGGGTTTATTTTGTTTCCATCACATCTCTTTACCAGATACAAAAATGTTGGTTTTATTAACTGGGTAGAAAAAGGAAATTGGCCACCATCAAAGTTTTTGTGATACTGGTGTTTGGAAGTACTTTCACTTTCTTCTTTCACCCCAATCTTCTTAGCATTACTATTGCCAAAAAGTTTGTTATAAATTATAACAAACTGTGTGTTACATCATCACTGCCATTACATGACCAATATTCTTTGTTGCAGCTACAGAATACAGGAGTTGGCTTCTCTTTTATTCCCTCTCTTGTATGAAAGGAATACTGTCTGATGAGCTTTTCGATCACTATGCTCTGCTGGTTAGAGGAATTTACCTTCTCTGTCAAGAGTCAATTTCCCAAGCTGATCTAAGGAAAGCAGAAATACTCTTGGCACACTTTGTTGAAATATTTGATGTCTTTTATGGTATGTTTCAGAGTTAAGTACTTAGTGACACTCTAAAGTACAATTTTGCAGCAAGAATGCAAAACTACCACTGAAGTTTCTACAGAAGAAAGGAAAATCACTGGCAGTTGTTCTTGCACATGAAGATGCACACGTCACCTTTAACACATATATGCAACAGTAAAAGTGAACTTTCTACTTCATTTAATACTGGCACTTAAATCCCCTACCACAGCAGTATCTTAATATTTATTGCTTTCATGCCGTAAAAAGGGGTTTCTTATAGGGATTTGACGGTTGTGAAAAAAATATTTATAAAAAGGAAAATATCTGGTTGAAATAATAATAATGATAACAAAAATAATGAAAATAACAATAGTTATAATAATTATAATAATAAAACAGCAAAAATGAGATTATGAAGTTGTGCTTTTAAGAGCGATTCGGTTTTGATAGTTATTGTTTATTGTTGTCTAGCTCCAAGGCATCTGGTGTTAAATGTGCAGAACTTGCTGCATTTGGTTAAGATGTAAAATCAAATGGCCCACTGTGGTGCAACTCCTTGTTTATGTTTGAAGATTGGAATGGGGACATAGCAGATTATTTTCATGGAACACAGAATATACCCAACCAGGTAAAGTCTTTTAAATAAGATAAATTGTACATGTTTTTGTTTGGTTCTTAGTGTTGTAACTAAAAAGGGGAAAGAATCAATTATCAGGGAATATGACATTCTCATTAACAAAAAATTTGTTCTTATAATAATAGTTATTATCTGTGTTAACTTTCTTTGAATTTAACATTTGAAATAGTGTTTTTTTTCCAAGGATTATCTTTTTTTTTCCCATTTACAGATCATGAGCGCTGTTTCATGTAGACAAAACATGCCAGAGTTGATTGCAAAAATACCAGATGGACAGGCCAAAGACCTTGCATTAAAGCTGAGAAATGGGAGTGAAAGGTGTGTGATACGGGAAAAGTCTACTGTTTTCTCACTTGCTCATTGGTATCCTTTTACTTTTTATGTGGGAAATTGTAGGATGTACACAAAAATTAATACATTCCTTGCAAATTGCTTGCATACTTATACGTAAATTATGACCTAACACCATAAAATGTTCAAAACTTTGCAGTGAAACCACTTGCCTGCGGCCAGTGGTTTCACGCGAGTTTGGGTTTTGAACATTTTCTGATGTCATTTCTTTGGTCTACAGGAGTGTAGACCATGGAAAATTGTGGTCAAATTGTTAAGTACCTAGATCATAAACACATACAAAATTAATATTGTTATAGAATTATTCATGATGGCCTTTATCTAGCCAAGTATGAGATGTCTTAAAGAGAATGTTGAAACTAAGCTAGGATGTTCTTTGTGTCGTAGAGAGAACCGAATTCCTATTGGAGAAACCATAAACATTGTTGGTGCATTGAAGAATGATGTACTGAGGGCAGAATTAGAAGATGATGTTGTGTCAGGAATGGAGGTGGATTCATTAAATGAAGTCAAATTCTTTACTAGGGTTCAAATAAGAGGAAGAATTATCCACTCTCGAGTTTACACGTGTTTCTGTGAGAAACTCCTACACAGTTTCGTACAAAGATGGCAACCAAATTAAGTATGGGCAAGTTGAAGTGTTTGTGCATCCAGTCCTCCCAACAACTCAGTCAAGCATGAAGCAGTGGTTCTGCCATTTCAGGAACAAACAGGTTTTATTTGTCAAGAACATGAGGTGTTGGGTGTTTGCCCTGTAACACACATTGTTGGTTTGTATCCACCTGTAAATGACCAATGTATTTTAATTCCTATTGACAACATTAAAGACTTGTGCATTTGCATGGAGATAAGAGACACTGGATTAGTTTACATAACTCACTTCCCAAATAAAATTGAAAAAGATTAAGGTGAAGGACCATTAATTTGGCTCGCAATTTTTGGAAATTTTCTCTGGCTGATCACTACTTGAAACACTAAGGTAGAATTGAATAAACCTACCAGCTCTTGTATGATATGATGGTTTCTTTTATTACTAGACTACCACACATTTCAATACTCTAGCTGTATGCACAGATTCACATGGTACATGAATGGTGTTCAATGGCTAGTGCTAGAAAAGTAGAGCAGAGCTAAAAGATAACGTTATTATGTAACTTCTTACTTAGTGCAAATTTTTTTTATTTTTTCTCTGCATTACGTTTGTCACAATTTCATTCTACTTTAAAAGAAAATGGAATAATGGAACTTATGGTGAATAGTGGATTGATCAGGTGAAGACTGTGCAGTAAATTAATACTAACTGTATAACAAAATCACAATGTTTAAGCTGAGGCTTTCTGTATGTTTGAGAGAATGTGGATTTTGTCCTTTTTTTAGCACTTATTTATTGTTATGAATGTGCTCTTGCATGGCTAGAGTAGTTCAGCATGCAACGGAAAATCCAGCAAAATCTTAATCCCAACTTAATCCCTTATATGGGATTAATAGGGATGGCAGGTGATATTGCAAATGTATAAGGTCTAATTTACATTTATGATACATCTGCCACATAAATTCCATGTATGGTAAAGCTATGGTTATTGACCACATCATTTCCATATTACCATGATCTAACTAAAAATTAGAGATAATGTGGTGATTATATGGTTAATCTCCTAACCATATTATTCCCACATTAATGACAACTTGGAATTTGGCTCCATATAAAGACCATATGTGAAGTTATGTGAGTTGCACCGCCAGTTATAAAATCCATATTTTGATTTAATAAACCCAGTTACCGTCCATATATGGGCCATATATAGCCCTCATTTTCCCCACATTATTACCGTATTATTGGTTTGGTAAGGGTAGAGTGCGCTGAACTGTTGTCTGTGCAAAACCCAACTGCACGGAAATGATCCACAGGTACCAGCATCTGAAGGGAGTAAAAATGGAGAATGCCAACAGAAAGAGTCTACTTCCTATTCATGTGATTCTGGGAGCAACTGACTACACAAAGTGAAAAACTCGAGAAGCACAGTGCGCTGGAGCCATAGGAGAGCCTGTCGCCGAATATACCCATTTTCGCTGGGCTATTATGTCACCTAGGTCAGAAGCAGACTTCGACAACATGTTTCTTGTGCAAACACCGTCCAGTGACTATGAACAGCTGTACGGGATGAACGTCATTGGACTTGAAGACTCCCCTAATGGAGACCAGAATGTCGTCTATGCTGAATTCCTCAAACAGCTCATGTGCAGTCCTGAGAGTGAGCGCAAACCGTTACTCACAGGACAATCGGTTAATCCCACGTTAAGACAGCAAATTCTTGACGCACTTTAAGAACTTTCCCTACAATAATGATGCTCACAATGATAAGGATGTAAACAGAGTTTATTGAAGCGAGGCAATGAGACGTTAACAATGTTGAAAAGAAGTGATGTGAAGCAAAGCGATGACTAGGCAGTGTAAACGAAGAAAACGATGTACAAAGCAGTTTCGAAAAAAAAGAAATAAATACAGCGAAAACTATAGTTAGATTAACTAGAAACTACCTTAAAACTAGGAAACCAAACTTTGGATTTCATTAATATGATGCTAAAAAAGGCTTTATAAAACATATCATATCATGCACAAAGTGAAAAGACTTACTTCTGTGTTCACAGCGTTGACTTGAGCCTTACTTTGATCTTAACACAATGACACGTTGACTAGAAGTTGAAAAGTTCCTTGAGCACGTTCAACAATGCTAACTAATACAAAGGATAATAGATTTCTTTGTCTGTAAATCATACGTAAGCAGGTATATTCGCGGCAAAAAACCACAAATACTATAAGATAATAATGCAAACGAAACTAAAAGGGTTCGAAAGGAAATATGAAAAACCAGGAAATATTTGGCAGTAACGCTAAGGGATGGTATGACAGGCCTTCCCTGGAAGGGAGATCATCCCCCCTTACCATCGAACAAGTCAGGGAGCATGAAGCAACTTGAAACTCTAGTGAAACGACTGAAGAGGGCTGGACAACTAGATGACTACTATGCTATCAATAAAGAACAACTTCAAGAAGGAATTATAGAAGAAGCACCACTGGCTGCGACTGGGCGAGAGTTCTACATCCTCAACAAAGGTGTTGTGAGTGAGAGTGCCGAATGCACGAAGATGCGAATCATGTATGATGCTTCGGCAAAAGCATATGACTCAGCACCTTCCTTAAACGACTGCCTTGAAGTTGGACCAGTTGTAGTGAAGCTGCATTGAAAGGCCAGAGTAATGTAATGTTTTGTAAAAATGCAGTTGGAGATGGTCTTGGCTCACACCACTAGCAATTTTTCTGGACATGTCATCTACATCTGTCTTGTATTTTTTTCTTTTTCTATATCATTCAGCTCCATCATTAGGGCTGAACTTCAAAGGTTTTCTTGTAGACCTGGCATCTCTAAATCACCTGAGTGGAATGTGCAAAGCCCCTGTAGCAATTTCTCAAAAGCTTCCTAAAACACTATGGTTTCTGAATCACGCGTAGCTGTTTTGGGAAGAATTCCAAGGTACGAATCAATAGCAAAATTACTCAAGTAATTATCCTTATCCTTCTGATGGCCACCATGGGGAGTACTCAAATCACTACTAACAACAAGTGGACTTCTCCAAACTTTACTGAACCATCAACCATTGCATTGACTATTGCATTTAGATGGAGTGCAAACTCATTGGCTTCTGTTTTCTCTAATTTAGCTGAGGTATTCTTGTCAAGGCCACACTGTAACATCTAGCTTTCCATTTGTGCTTCTTTTCACCGCTGCTGGGCCAATAACATGGGCATACAAATCCATCTCCGTTTGTAAGGGTCATCCAAACTCACAAGATTGTGGGGATCTAGTATTCTGACATCACGTAGGAAAGTACTGCCAGGTCGTCCCCTGCCCTCATCTGTGTACTTCTCTAGCTTCTTGTAAGCTTCGCGAAATGCTGACCTAAAATGGAAATTTCAAACTGATATTTCTTTTTACATCATTTGGCTGTTTTAGTCGTAGCCATAGGCCTATGGTTGCCCAAAACAAGTTTTACAAGTACTTATTTATGATTTTCCTTATTAAAAAAGAGATGCAAGTTTTTTGTCTTGCTTGCAAGTTTTGTCTTCACTGGATACGTGCATGCAAATGTTATTCAACTGACAGTGTGAGCAACATCAGACTGACTGACTGAAGCTGTGTGCCCTTATGGATCGGGCCACCATTGACTACACGGGAGAGAAGAAATTTGAGTGTATTAATGAGTCAAAGGAGTCAATGAGTCAGGTCTGAAAAAAAAATTTCTGTGGAAACAATAAAATTAAGCATTACGTTTACTTATTTTGTCTAGTTGTTTTATTGCTGCCTGCACAAGGCAGCTAGTTGCCTATAAAATCACAACCTGGGCTGTTTGTTAGTAGTTCCCAGGCCCTGCCATGTAGCACCTGATCAGAAGCAAAAAATATGGCGGCCTAGATGTTGTGACTGCTACGGAAGAAAGTCTTTAATTCCCTTTGAACACAGCGCTTAAAGTAAATTGAGTTTAACCTGTTATGGAGTTTCTCAGCGCTCAAAGACTCAAATCTGGGAACAGTCGTTCTTTGACATTCGGTGTATTGATGATTTTGCCCGGTTTGAAATAAAAAATAGGCCCGCAATGCGTGCGTGTAGCTACTGCATTCTTGTTTTCATTGGTATGTGAATATGGTGCTGTTTAGTATGTACAGCTATTTTAGAAAAGGTTGTCGTAAGGCCTATGCGCCCATACCACTAGGTATTTTGGGCGTGTTCGCTTGGGTACTCACAGAGTGACAACTGTTTCGTAAGGGAACTAAGACGATCCACTACCAAAGAATACTCGCAGTCGTATGACTGATCTGAAATTAAAATGTACAATGTATTTTAATGAACTAAATAAATTGGTAATAAACGAAACAATTAAAACGAGCGAAGCGGGAATAACTGATATTATAGAAACTTTTAACAATCATTATGCCATGTGGTCACGGATCGTCAATATCCAAAACTCATGAAATCAATATAAAACTAACAAAACTGAAATGATTGACAATATTATAGCATTGATCTTAAACTTACTTCTATGGTGAGTTTTCTTAACTTTCGTTGATCGGGATAACCATGAAACAGTGTAACAGGTAAGCAGTAAATCACATGAAGCATGTCCAATTCAGATCTCGGGTAAAACTAAACTACTTAATTAAAGTTTAGGTTTATCTACTATTTGAGTTTCCTGTTGGGCGTGTACGAGGCTACCGCAAATTCCTTAACTATGAATTCCTAGCATAAACCAAAAAACTGTGTTAACATTCTCCGCCCCGATGAGGGCAGTGTCCTCATCCTAAACTACATCAGTCCTCGTATCCTTCTGCTGGGTAAATGATCACAATCTTTGTGATAGGCCTTTTATACTCCGAGGTTGACGTCTTGATTTTTACATTTCGAACTCTGCCATCCTTTCCTGGGTAGACATTGATGATTCTTCCAATGGTCCAGTTTCCACGAACAGAGTTGGAATCTTCCATGATGACTATGTCATCCATTCTCACAGTGCGCTTTTTTTTCAGCATTCCACTTCTTTCTGGTGACCAACGACGGGAACACGTCTCAGGTCCAACGTCTCCAGAAGGGGTGCACTATCTTCTGTGCGAATTTGACTCTGTGCCGTGGGTTCCTGGTTTCTCTGAACGGTCCTTATGGCACCATTGAGGTGGCTCGTCCAAGGAGCATGTGGTTGGGACACAGATACGAGCCGTCATCCGGGTCATTAGGAATTCTATCAATGGGGCGTTGATTCATCAGGTTAGCCACTTCCAGTAAACAGGTGTATAACTCAAATGGGGTCAGGACTTGTTCACTGATTGCTTTCTTTAGGGCTTTCTTGGGGCGTTTAACTAACGCTTCTGTGCAGCCATTTTGATGCGGTGCTCCAGGGTGTAATGAACTGCCATCTCATTCCTTTCTCTGCGCTAAATTCTTTAAGCTCTTTATGATTCCACCCCTGGATCATTTCTCTGAGTTTGCGCTCTGCGCCCACAAGTTGAGAACTGTTATCACTCATCATCAGCGCAGGTTATCCTCTGATAGCAAAGAATCGTCTCAGCATCTGCCTAAATTCAACTGAAGAATAATCTACAGCCAGCTCCAGGTGTACAGCTCTCGTGTTCATGCAGGTAAAGATTACTCCATAATGCTAGGTGGTTGTGTTTCGGCTTATCTTCACTTTGTACGGTCCAAAGTAGTCACATGCTGTGTAATGAAACGGGGGCATCAACGGTTCAAGGCCAGTTCTGGGCAGGTCAGCCATGAGTAGTGTTTCAGTTCTTGCTTGAATTTCTCTGCAGCACAAGCATCGGAACTTAACAGACTTGGCCCAATCATGAGCTCTTATGATCCAAAATTTCGTTCTTATCTTCGCTACTGTGGTTGCCCCACCAGCAGTCCGATTTGATCAAAGTGTTGAGTTATCAGAAGAGATATCCAGTGGTCTCGGGGGAGCATAGCAGGGTGTTTGGTTTCATAGGAAACTAAGGCTTCATCTACTCGACCACCAACTCTTATTATTCCGTTTTCGTCTGTAAACGGGCTTAGCTGTTGGAGCTCTCCCTTCTTCAGGGGGTCTTGGAGGGTTTTCTGGCTTTCTTTAACCCAGTACTTCTCGGCTTTCTCCAGTTCTTGCGGCATCAATAGTCCATGGCTCACTTGCATCTGCTGTTCAGGGGTTTCAGGTAATTTCTTTGCTTGACATCGGGTATGTAAATTCCAGATGAATCTAAATACATAGGCACTTGTTCTGACAAGTTTTCTCCAATTTGAAAACTTCTTGCAGTCGATAACTTCAGGGGAACCGGTGAGCAGAATGGCTTGAGTTTTACGGTATTCCTTTTCTACTTCATTCAGGTCAGCTGTTGAATTTTCTTTAGGCCACTCCTCCTCGGGCAGTCGTAAGAATTCTGGTCCCTGCTTCCATCTACCAATCAGTCGTTGTGCCGGTATACCACAAGAGACGTCATCGGCGACAATAAACTCTTCCGCGACATGTCTCCACTGAGACGGATCAGAATTGCTTTGAATCTCTGCTACTCGTGCAGACACAAACGGTTTGGACTCTCTCGCTTGACTGCAAATCCATGTTAATACAATGTTGCTGTCTGAGAATACGACTTTCTCAAATTGCATTCTTGACTCTTCTGCTATGGACTGATATAGGTACTGTGTGTGCTGGTGGCCAGTACTGCTGCTTGTAGCTCTAGGCAGGGTATGGTCAGCGGTTTCAGTGGGGCTACTTTTGATTTAGCAGCTATAAATCGTGTGACATACTCATTGCTCTCGGTTAGCCATCTGACGTAGGCACAAGCTCCAAAGGCTTCGTTGGATGCGTCAGAAAAGATACAGTATCGGGAGTGCAATCGCGTCCTCTTGGGTGAGGGATCTTTCGAAGGTCACGTGATTAAGGTTTAAATTTCTTGAAAGAAACTAATCCATTCTTCCCGTGCTGCTGAAGGCAGCTCTTGATCCCAGTCTAAACCTTGTTGCCTCAGATGCTGCATTCCGATTTTTGCTCGAACTAGGAAGGCTGCTGCGAATCCAACGGGATCAAATAATTGAGCAATTTGGCTAAGAACTGTTCTCTTGGTCAGAGTGGTGTCGTTATGTGGGTTAACGTTGAACAGGAGCATATCTTTGGCATGATTCCAAACAGTTCCTAGTATCTTCTCTTGTGTTACACCTCGTAGCAATTTCATTTCAGGTTTCTCTTGTCCGACAATTTTGTTCTCTAAAGACTGGTTTGAGAGCCATCCCTTGACTTGGAATCCACCTTTCAAGAACACTTCATCCAGCTCAGTTGCAAGTTGCTTGGCTTGCTGAACGGAATGGACGGAATCACAAATGTCGTCCATGTAGGTATTGTTCTTCGATACCTGGGCAGCTTCGCGATACAAACTCTTTGCTTGGTCTGCAGTTTTTCTCAAAGCGATCTGTGCCATAGCTGGTGCGGGCTTATCTCCAAACGTCAGCACCGTCTTTACATAAACATCGGGCTCTCAATTAGTTTCCATGTTTCTCCACAGGTATCGGTGAACTTGCTGATCTTGCTCGTGGATAAGAACCCTGTGATACATTTTTGAATTGTCTCCGGTTACAGCTACTTCATTTTCTCTAAATCGTAAGGTGACTCCAGAAAGGCTGTTTAGCAGATCAGGCCCTTTCATCCAATAATCATTCAGTTGGTGACCTTGAAATGAAGCAGATGAGTTGCAGACTATGCGGATGGGCGTTGTCTTTTCGGGTCTCACTATCTTGTGGTGGGCAATGTAATGGACTGGTCCCTTGTATGTCTCCAATTCCTGCTTAGTGAGCTTGCGTGCAAACTGCATCTCTGTCATTTCCATCATTCGTCTGTCATAGGCAGCTGCATGTTCTGGTGTTCTTGACAGGCGGCGCTCAGTTGCTTCTAGCTTCTTCTTAGCTTGTACTTCATTGTTGGGCAGTTTCTTCGGGTCTTCTTTCCATGGATATGGTATTAGCCACTGGTGTCCAATCTTTTGACAGGAGTCTTCAATAATTTTCAATTGTCTTCGTTCTACGGAACTTAACTTGTCAGCTTCACATTCACAAGGCTTAGCAGCGACTCCCATTGTTTATGTTGTCCAAAAGTCAGTCATATCTATGGGCGTGGGGCTCTTACGCTAAAGACACGGTTCACTTGTTCATGTTTTCCGGGTGTGGCTCCAAAAATGACCCAGCCAAGGGGGGACTGTCTTGCAATAAGGTTAGCAGCTTCTCTGGTCTCACCTGTATGCAGCTTAGGGTGGTCAATGCCAACGAGTAGGTCAACCGGGCCATTTCTTCTGCAGATTTCCTCTTCTCTAAGGCCAAAAATTCTAGCAATGTGACTGAGCTTTATTTCGGTAATGTCACTGCTTATACACGGGATGCCCACGGCTGTTACTGTATGGATAACATTTGGGCTCACTAGTGATCGGATGTGAACACGGAATAGCTTTATCAATTCTTCTTCCTCCCCTCCAACTTTAGCTATGGTGATGGTTACTTCCTTTCCCTTAAGACCGAGTTAATTAAGCTGACCTGAGCACCAGAGTCCAGGAGCAGGTTTCCTTGCCTTTTGACTTTTTCGGATCCTAGAATTTCCACAAGAACGACGGGAAGAATTGCCTGTTTTCTGCCTGTAATGGATGAAACTGTTAAGGCTGTAGCAGAGTTCGTTGCATTGGCACCGTGTAACAATGGGTGGTGAAAGTATTTGCACTGACTTCCATTAAATGACTCACTGCATTGGTGTCTGCAGGAACAGTTGGAAAAACATTATGATCACGACCAGCTCGTTTCAGACGACAGAGACAACCATGGTTCTCTTTGATGGCCTTGAGACGGTCGCTGGTTGACATTGATGTAAATTTCTGACACTGGTCCGTCCATTGGGTTGACACCTTACACAACCAGCACTTGTGGTTTGCTGTCCCTTTTTCCTCAAGAGCTGATATCTGATTGACATTTAGGTGCTTAGAACTTCTCAGTGGTGCTGTGGCCCTCATTCTAGATTTCATTTCGGATGTCATCCAGGACATTAACACTTCCAGCGTGGCGTGACATTTTGTGGTCTCCAAGAAACGTGACCAAACTTTGCGGTCGTCGGAACACATTTTTTGTTCAATCATCGCCAACATGTGATTGTTGTCCATGTCATTTTGCCACCCAACTTCCGACAGGTTGTTGAAACTTCGTCTCACGAGATGTACTAGGTCACAGAAACGGGCGTCTTCCGTCACCCAGAGGCTTAAATCGGCATAAATGGATTCCACATGCTCCCACGCGGCATCGTAGTCTTGGCCAATTCCTCTTATTAAATCCAAAGGCTTTCCATTCAAGGTTGCTCGAAGAATAGTGATCTAATCACGTTTACTATATCTTGCCTCCACGAGATGTTTGAAGTCCGCTTTGAAAATCGGGAATTCCCTGACGTCACCTGAGAACTTTGACATTTTGGGTTTTTTTATCCGGAAAGCCGATTGCATGTTATTGCCATTTGCGTTGACAGGCCGTGTGTTTTGTTCTGTAATGTCATTAGTTATCACGTTATCAGCTCCTTGCGCATTATCGGCGATAGAATTCTGTACTTCGGCTACGTGTTCTTGAGAAGACTGATAACTGGAAGGCGAAATTGCAGTTTTTCCTTTCTGGTTAGCTATGTTTTCAGTGTGAATTTCATCTTGGCTGACAGAATTTTCCATTAGAGACTTTAAGCAACTCACGACGACGGCCGGGTGGACGCCCGCCAAGCCCGCCAGAACCTGGGTCGAGGTCGACGTCTTTTGGCGGGAAAAACAATACTAAGCAAACTTGTCGACGACGTGTCGACGAAGCATATTTTTCTGCTTTCTCTGCCGCTCTCCCCAGTTAGAATGGCATCCCTAAGGAATACTCGAGAAGCTTTACTGCTGGGATACAGCGAAGGGTGGCTGGATGAAATGGAATTCCTCGCTTTATATGATTTAAATACGTCTGAAAACCTTGAATTTCCCTATGATTCATATGATCAGTTCAACCTCGATGATATCGACGAAGCTGAGTGCATTGCAGAATTTCGCTTTGAGAAGCGACATATTCTGCAACTAGAAGAGGTGCTACAGATTCCTGCTCTCTTGAAGTGCGACCAGAGATCAGTGTTCACTGGAACTGAAGGACTCTGCTTGCTCCTGAAAAGGCTGGCTTACCCTTGTAGATATTCAGATCTTATTTATCGTTTCGCCAGACCAGTACCTGTCCTATGCATGATTACCAACAAAGTTATAGACTACATATACGATACCCACCACCGCAAGATAACCAACTGGAATAACGGTATCTTGAACCCCGTTTCCTTACAAATGTATGCAGATGCGATTTCAGCCAAAGGAGCAGCCTTAGATAATTGTTTCGGGTTCATCGATGGGACTGTGAGAGCAATTTCTAAACCTGGTGAACGACAAAGAGTGATGTACAACGGCCACAAAAGAATCCATGGCATCAAATTTCAATCAGTTACACTGCCAAATGGCCTCATTGCTAACATGTATGGCCCAGTTGGTAAGAAATAATCACATGTACAGTTTAGGGAGGGGAGAATATGAAGGTAAATTAGATGTTATTTTGATTCAGGTGTTTACCAGATAATTTTGGCAAGTCCCACCTATACATCCCTTTCTGCATCTTCATCTCCATTTTGGTTTGCTTTCAATGGCAACTTTAATTTTCAGTTAGAAACTAGCGAATAAGAGTCCTTTAAGAATGCAATCACTGGGGGTAAAAGGTAACAGATTGTTTAGAGTGCTGTTTTGTGATTACCTACCCAGCAAGCGAGTCACCTATGGTTTTATGAACACGCCTACTACTCCTTTCACAGTCACAAACACAAATGTTCACACATGATAATTTTTTGTTGAGAGAAGCATAATCTATGATGTAAAAACCTTTTGTCTTTCATGTTTATCACCACTGTAAAGAAGGAAGGAAGCATGATGCAAGCATGTTAACAGAATCTGGCCTGCTAAGAGAACTACAGCGGAATGCAATATCACCCACTGGGCAGCCTCTGTGTGTCTATGGGGACCCTGCGTACCCATTAAGGGTGCATTTGCAGGGCCCATTCAAGAATGCCTACTTAACTCCTCAGATGCAGCAGTTTAATAAGTCTATGAGTGAAGTTAGAATTTCTGTTGAATGGCTTTTTAATGACATCATCAATTATTTTAAGTTCATGGATTTTAAGAAAAATCTCAAGGTTGGCTTAAGCAGTGTAGGCAAAATGTACATTGTATCAGGTCTCCTTCGCAATGCTCTCACATGCCTGTGTGGCAATAGCACATCAAAGTTTTTTGATATTCAGCCTCCAAGCCTTGAGGATTACTTTGCCTAAACATGACAACATTTTCAATCAAACGGATTCCTGTAATGTCAAGTATGGTTTAATAAAAAATCTTTAATGTCCAACAAATCACAAGCTGGTACTAAACAATATAACAACAACAGCAAAACTATAAAGAACTGCCCCCCAGTTGTTCCAAAGTTGGATAGTACTTTTCACCAGTTGATAGCTGTTAGGGAATCGAAATGCATTATCCAGTGGATAGCACAATTTACTTTTTGAACAATTGGGTCTGGTCATTTGTCATGAGCTAATAAATGTGATAAAAAACAACTATACTCTATTGTACATCATCTGTTGCCTCTGTAATATAACAAGAATACTTGCCTCCAAGTCACAAAAAATGTCTAACAATACAATCCAGGGGGGGAGGGGTACTCCAGATGTCAAGTGACAAGGATGGTTGAATGAGGGTAAAACTCAGAACCCGAAAAAATCCCTGGTCCAAAAACTAACCCTAAAAACTATCCCATGCCGAATTTGCAAACCTTGAAAATTCCAGAAAGCATTAAAGGATAAAACACCAAAAATTTAATAAAACATTAAGAAGCCAGGATACGCAGGCACTACCACAA
>CALNXI010001318.1:120666-136021 GCA_942486025.1 Porites evermanni
TGCTTTTTCGTGCTCGAATTGCTCATCGTCTTCAAGTAGCATTAAAAATTCCTTGTGTTTTGATGATAAATCTTCGAATGCCAGTTCATATTTTTTCAGTTCCTTTCTAATTTCTTCCCTGGCCAATTTGCAGATAATTTATGACAAACAACTTTTTCTTGACGGGTTAGTGCACCCTTGCAGTTTCTCCGTTTTATCTTGGCCTGTTTGATAGTGTTTTCTTGTGTCTCAGCCATTGTTTATTGTCTTGAATTTGTTACTTATCTTGGTTAGCCAGAAATCGAATGATGTTTCGTAAGGGAACTAAGACGATCCACTACCAAAGAATACTTGCAATCGTATAACTGATAATATATTTATTCGATCTGAAATTAAAATGTACAATGTATTCTAATTAACTAAATAAATTGGTAATAAACAAAACAATTAAAACGAGCGAAGCAGGAGTAACTGATATTATAGAAACTTTTAACAGTCATTTATGCCATGGGGTCGCTGATCGTCAATATCCAAAACTCATGAAATTAATATAAAACTAACAAAACTAAAATGATTGACAATATTATAACATTGATCTTAAACTTCTATGGCGAGTTTTCTTAACTTTCCTTGATCGGGATAACCATGAAACAGTTTAACAGGTAAGCAGTAAATCACATGGAACATGTCCAATTCAGATCTCGCGTAAAACTAAACTACTTAATTAAAGTTGAGGTTTATCTACTATTCAAGTTACCTGTTAGGCGTGTACAAGGCTACCGCAAATTTCTTAACTGTGAGTTCCTAGCATAGTCCAAAAAACTATGTTAACAACAACCTTTTCTGAATTAGCTTTATACAGCTATTTCATCTAAGGTTGTCGCGACTCAAGTGTACACACCCAGATCGCAAAGGAGCATGTGAGGTAAAAATAAGTGGTTATTTGACAAATGACTGACATTCTGCAATATGGAAATTGGTCGGGGCTCAGCCCAAACAATAGGTTTGTATGACTCAACAATATCTTTTCGAAATCTTATTTTCAATGGATTTTTCTCAGCGCGCTCAGATGCGGCTAGCAGCATTGGTAGTCTGTTGGGTCCCCATTGTTCTAGCAGCCTTCTGATTGGTGGAGAGGGGTAATCGAAAGGAAATCGNGTAAGGGAACTAAGACGATCCACTACCAAAGAATACTTGCAATCGTATAACTGATAATATATTTATTCGATCTGAAATTAAAATGTACAATGTATTCTAATTAACTAAATAAATTGGTAATAAACAAAACAATTAAAACGAGCGAAGCAGGAGTAACTGATATTATAGAAACTTTTAACAGTCATTTATGCCATGGGGTCGCTGATCGTCAATATCCAAAACTCATGAAATTAATATAAAACTAACAAAACTAAAATGATTGACAATATTATAACATTGATCTTAAACTTCTATGGCGAGTTTTCTTAACTTTCCTTGATCGGGATAACCATGAAACAGTTTAACAGGTAAGCAGTAAATCACATGGAACATGTCCAATTCAGATCTCGCGTAAAACTAAACTACTTAATTAAAGTTGAGGTTTATCTACTATTCAAGTTACCTGTTGGGCGTGTACAAGGCTACCGCAAATTTCTTAACTGTGAGTTCCTAGCATAGTCCAAAAAACTATGTTAACAACAACCTTTTCTGAATTAGCTTTATACAGCTATTTCATCTAAGGTTGTCGCGACTCAAGTGTACACACCCAGATCGCAAAGGAGCATGTGAGGTAAAAATAAGTGGTTATTTGACAAATGACTGACATTCTGCAATATGGAAATTGGTCGGGGCTCAGCCCAAACAATAGGTTTGTATGACTCAACAATATCTTTTCGAAATCTTATTTTCAATGGATTTTTCTCAGCGCGCTCAGATGCGGCTAACAATAACATAAACATGAGGCATTGTTTTCTCATCAAGAGATAAGTCCTTGTGTAAGTGGCGTCCGATTTGCTGTTCATGAGGTACAATCATAATCTGCCATAGATGCGGTTAACAATAACATAAACATGAGGCATAGTTTCCACATCAAGATATAACTCTTGTGTAACTGGTGTCCGGTTTGTTTTTAATGAGATACAAAAACAATCTCATACCACTCTCTGTAAAGGCAAGTTTATTGGTTCCCGGGAGGGAATTCATCGTTTCCCGAAGGAAAAAGCTAGTTCCAAAGATGGAATTAGGCGATTCTGATAACAGGTCATTGGTTGCCACGAGCGGTACATGCAGTATTTCGGGCTGTTTGGCTGCAGAAATCACTTGGCCGACATGTTCGACAAAGTCTTGGCGACTCACACTCAGCGATGTTTTTGAAGTCCAAACTTTGTTTGAACCTTCAACACCCCCGAAAAACACTTTACGAGAAAACACTGGACATAAAACTTGAATGCTTTGCCTAATAATACGCGGAAAATAACAAGAAAACATGGGAAATCTTACCTTTTGTTGACAAGACGTAGAGCATTCACCATTCGCGGTAGGGAATACGAGGAGAAATGCAACGTTGGAAAACGTTTCACAGTCGATATTTTTACGGAAGGAGATCGCACTTTTACGGAAAGTGGTCGGTGAATCCGCTTGTTACACTAGTATTTATGTTTTTGACACAAAAAGATGTACTACCAGATTCAAAGTAAGAAAAGCTCTAAACAATAAGTTTGTTTGTGTTTTTATAACCTGTAAAGTCTATTGAAATTGGATGCTTATCAAACTGACTACGGCATTATCGTGCGCCAAGAAAATCGATCGTGATCCGAAGGTCTCCGAAAGCCCTCATAAAATCGACTCTATCCATCAAAACGATAGCATTGTAGCTACTCGTGCATGCGCAGTAGCTACAAAAATCGGTCGCGAGTGCCAAGGAAAGTACTTTTATATATGTATCGGTAAGTTACTAGTTTGTCACGCTGGTGTAAATTGGAAAGGGGAAACCCTAACCGTAAATCACTCTTTTTCATCCTTGCAACTTGTTCCCCACGCCACTGCTTTGTCGTATACAGTCTTAGTAGTTTTATCAACTTTTGTCCTCCATTGACCGAGATTTCCCATTATCAGGAAGAAAAATGCCTTGGTATTCATTATCTGTTTGTTTTTTCGGGTGCATTTAAGTTATAATATGATTTGTACAGATACAGGGTCATTTCAGAATGGCAGCCAAAGGGAGGGTATCAACAATCAACAGTAACTTTATTAATAATGTCACTATAAGGTCCATCAATCTTCTTCCGTCTTTGCAACTGACTGACTAACCTATCCTTCGATACTCTTTCGGTTGAGAGCAATGGATGTCCTATAAAATACAGCATGAGTGCACAAAAATGGGTGGACAAGAAACAGCATGCACCATGTGAATCCCAGAACTGATTTATATCTCGAAAACGTGAGCAAGATTGACAAAGTAAGATTGTACTGCATCCGCTTGGGAAAGAGTTTTGAAAGTCACCCCTGCCCTTATGTTATCAAGAAATAATTTCTCAAATAGTGATTTAAAAAAAAACTTTTTATTGAAAACTGTAACCTTAAATGTCAAGCAAACAGTCGCTCCACATTAAAATTTCCACACCAATAAGAAACTTATCAAAGTGCAATGTTTGCTTCCAAAACAAAGAAACATAGTCAACAACCTTGGAACAGATTTTTCCAATTAATACATTTAAAACCACATTTAAAGATTCATTAACCTCCTTGTCATTCATCTCGACAGCACAAAGCTGGCAGGCAAAACTATGGAGGGTTTATAGTTTACCCTTCGTATGGTGACGTAAATCATCATTGTAACTTAGCCCCAACTTGTACTAGATTGGCAGACCCTTAGTAACCTTAAAATTGAAACAAGATTTTAATTGGAGCTGGTGTATCTCATCTTGCTGGAAAGTCATGGCAAGGCCATTAATGAAAGAAACAAAATCAACTGGGGGAGGGGTCAGAGAGCGGGCGGAGAGTTTGCAATTTTCTCATCAATTAGCATTCATTCTCAGCAAAACCTTTCACATGTATCATTTCTGAGTGGTATATGCAACCTCTCCAAAGCACTCTAACCTCCCTTAAAGCCTGTACAAGAACAATCCTTCAACTGTTAAACTGATTCAGGTTTGATTGCTGTCTATGGTGTGGTACAGCTGTAACAACAGCTAACCTGCGCGTGACCACCTACTAACACAACTTTTGTCCACAAGGTATATTAAGTTTGATTACGGTCCTCTGACACAAAAACTCAACAGTAATACATGCTGCTATTCAGCTGGCATATGGTCATACTTTTGGACGTTTGCACATGTAAGGTACGTGCACAGAGAAATAATTTCCCAGTTTGCTATTTATTATGCTTCATGACGACAGCTCATTAATGCGAACTTGCACGTCCTAACCAGGACTCTGTACATGTACCTTTCCACCTGTCTACAAACTTTGCAATGGTCTTAAACTGATAGTAACTACTGAAAATAATTTTAAAACAACTAAGCCCTTTTTTGCAAAAGACTTGAAATAGGGCCCTAACATCAGCTAGCATTGCCCATCAAAATAGCGGCAGCCAGCAATTCTTATTGTGGACCCATCGCCATGTGGCCCTTGGTCACATGACCTAAGAATTTTTCGATTCTCAAATTGCTATTTGGAGTTTGAATGGTAGTTTTGTAGCAAGTTTTGGGTCCTGAAACAGAATTTATCAATACTTGGAATTTATTTTTAGCTTTGGTGTTGTGCTCCAAAACAGTTGGTAAGATTAGAAATCTTGGCATTTTGTACCCAATACATACTTCTAATTTTGCAGAAAAACCTAACATGACTAGTGTTGAACTGGCCTGCATGAACTAATGCTGAACTGGATGTTTGTATCTTTGACAGCGGCCCGTCATTAATTGCATAAAAATGCCTGGTATCGAAGTTTTATGCTTCATTTCTGCGTAGTTTGCGATCTATGTAACAGTGACCAGGTGAGTAACAGGCCTAAATTTGGACGAATGACGTTGCCCTTAAAGGAATTTTGCCGCTTACAAAATAAACTACTTACCAAAAAACAGAATTTGGATGGAAGTTGACACCTCGCCTGATGTTTTACTGCCATGTGAATGGCAGGCCTAGATTAGAAAGCTGCTCATATTCATTGGGTGTCAAATCCTGAAGAAGATCTTCACTTATTGTTATTTCATCAGGTGGCAAAACATCACCTCCTGAGGGCTGATGCTTACAACATATACTGCTTAAACAGAAGTAGAATTTTGATGGAACACAAAACTTTTCCCCTTTCAAATTCAAGTTTGGTAGGGACCAAGGGGCATTAGCAACAATAAGAAGTACACCATCTTGGATTAAAACCTTACAAGTGGGGTTCCTGCAATGGGGATGAATTCCTTTACGCACACCTTCATAGCGTATCAACTCCCACCTTGGTCTGTTGAATGTAGCACTGCTCGACTGGGTACCCTGTGAACTGGGGGTTAAAGAGCTAGAGTATCCTACTTGACTATTCCTAATTGCTGAGCAACTGGGCTGTGGGCTAACTCCTGCTGATGTTCCTGGTGGGGAGCATACAAGTCCTGACACACTTGTTGATGAGATCTGTGGTGTAGAGGGAAGGCCGGATACTACATCTGCCATTTCCTCTGTGGTGAGGGCTCTCTGCTGCAAAATTTGACTTGCTTCTGGCAGCTTGCACACAAAAAGATACACCCACAGAATATGAGAGCAAAGAGTTTGACGGGTGCAGTAGACACAGTCTGCACAGTCTGGGTAGGTAGAGATGGTGACCTTCTGGATCTTTCCAGTGAAGTACTTCAAGCGTGTTCCAACCCTCTCAGTTGTCACCTCTTTCTTTAGTACATTAAAGGCATTTTTGGTTTTCTTGGCAATCTCCAAGGATCTCATAAAGGCTTTTGGTCTCTGTGACTGGTATGGCACAGCTCTGCCCTTGTTTCCCTTGGTGGGTCGCTTTACAGGATCACGTCGGTGTGAAGAGGTGGGGTCAAGAAAACCATCTGTTTCCCGGCTGGTTATGATAGAAGCAGCTGGACATGCCTGGTTCACTTCATCCAGTTCTTCAATGTAGGCATCTGCTCTCTTGTTTTGTTCAGCATACCTTCTCTTCCGCAGATCAGCAGAGCTGGGTCCTTCACCACCTTTAAAAGGACCAGAGCCATAGGCTCTAAGAGCAGTGCCCAATGTAAAACTTTCCGCAACATCCTCTCTGCAAGCATCAATAAGGGATAAATTGACTGCACCAATCTTTACCCATTGCGAGTGCCCAATCTCTGCATGATTGGCCTTAGGAACATTGTGGTGAGGCTTGAAAGCCCAGAAAACATGGCCTTGTCTCTTTTGCCACCAGGACCACCATGACTTCAGATGACTGTGTCTTGATGGATTAATCCATTCCCTCAGATGCTTTCTGAACTACTAGGGGAGTTTCTGCCTTCTGAAGTGAGTTACAGAGGAACTTAAATTCACTTTTCACTTCACCTCCAACAAGGGTCTTCTCTTGTCGCAACACAGTAAAGTCAAAATGTTTTTCACAGCTGACAGACCTTTGGAAATATTCTTCTCCTTGGATATTTGCAATGGAAGACCAGAAAGCTCCAGCCTCATCCATCATCCAACCATATGGCCTGAATCTGATGGTTGGATTGGCGGTATATTTCTGAAAGGCTTCATTTAACACCTCCCAGAATAAATTCATGGCTAATGTATTCTCCAATTCTACTTCCATGGTTGCAATTTAACACATTTGTCGAAGAAAAGGATGGTACATCCATAATGTTATGGTTTTGAATCCAGCACATCTTTTGTGATTACCATCCAGATGACAGTACTCCTCACCAAGAGGATTGCTTCCTTGCCTGTCCATATCTACAGCTATCTGCAACTGCTCTTTACTGCTCTTAAAAACAAAGGAGGGTCGGCTCGGATCCAATGAGTTGTTATGAACTTTGTAGATTTGGTAATGATCATCAAGCTTCTCACACACATTCCCTCGATATTTTCCAACTGCATCAAAGTTATGGCCAGAACTGTCCATTTCTGCCCTTGCACTTGCTTTGATGTTTGACACTGTAGCCTTATCAACTAAAGATTCAGCTACCTGCCTAACCTCTTCGTGGCAGACACCATGCTCTATAGCAGTTGTGGTGTAGTCATGAGACAAGGAGATACTTACACTTGCATTGCTTTTCTACATAATGTCCTTTATCAACTGAACCACCATCTTTATAGTACGAATCATAATCTACTTTCACTTAGTAGCAGTACTTTTACATTCGTGCTGTATTGCTTTAATATCACTTAGTACATGTAGTTTCACTGATGTTGGTAATAGTACATAATTGTTACTATAGTAATCAATACACTACATCCTTCCTGGGCGGGTTCTAAGAATATTCGAAAGATACATTTAACCAATCACGAGATCATATAAAATCAGCAAAATTTAATGTCGATTATGTACAAAATTATCACAGTCCTTAGTTGACTTTACAACTCGTCCTGACGTAGTGGTGATGACCTGTTCATTCTGAGAGGCTTGCTCGTCAACATGACCAGAAGGTTCAGCGTCGTCACAAGCGTCAGTATCCTTAACACTAGAGTCACTAGAATTGTTGGACTCCTTATAGTTGGTAGAAATTGCTACTTCGCCATCATCATCTATGCTCTCACTAGGCGCATGCTTTAAGTACTTTGCATTGCGAACCAAGGTGGTACCCGTGTCCACGTTGACTAGACTCAACGTGTCCCGCACTTTGGTCTCAATGATAACGTGCTTAGCCAAACAGAATTTCAAGTCCAATTTGTTGGGCTTCATATTAGCACAAAACACATCGCCAATGCTAAAATTATGCAGGGACGCATGAAACGACAGCATACTAGGCGATTTGCCACTACTTTGATGAAGACTTGCGCAATAAGTCATAAGAATTTTCAGTAGTTCCTTTTGCCAGGACTTGCCTTCAGAGATCACCGCTCGAAATTTTTCTTTAAGTATCTGTGAAATCTCTCCAACTTTCCGTTACTTCGCCCATAGTATGGAGAAACACGAATATGCCTTATTCCACATGATTTGAGAAACGCTTTGAATTCTTCACTGATGAATTGTTTTCCGTTGTCTGAAACAAGTTCCTCTGGAAACCAAAATCTAGTGAAAATATCAGGTAGGGCCTTGATGACTTCATGTGTAGTGATTTCTTTTAGGATCTACACTTCCGGATAAGACGAATAATAATCAATGTAGGTCAATATGAACTTTCCGTTGACTGGACCAACGAGATCCACTACGCCTTTTACCCAAGGACCACGAGGTAGAGGCGTTGGCTGAAGCGGGTTGAAAGGTTGATTCACCACGCATGCTTGACAGTTTTTGATCATTTTCTCTGTTGCATCGTCCATACCGGGCCAGAAAACGAGTTCTAAGAAATTGTTTGGTCTTTACAATTGCCTGATGCGTCTTGTGCGCTAGTGATAGAGTTTGTTTTCATAGAGACTGTGAAACAACGATTCAATTCCCTCTAAGAATTACTCCTTCAAAAATAGACAATTCGTCTTTTATGTGGCTATACGGTTCAAGATCAGTATCGAGTGACCATTTTCCGTGTTGAATTTGTCCAAGTAATTTGGACAGCGTGACGTCTTTGCTAGTTTCCCATCTCATGTCAGAAAGAGTGACCGCTTGAAGATCTGATGTACTTGACATGTAAACAAATCGTATATAATTTTCACAAATGAAACCGGTATCTAAACAATCATTTTGCTTGGATGGCAATCGCGACAGCAAATCTGCTGTGTTGGCGTTCCCTGCAATATGCTGAATACGAAAACTGTACTGATGTAACCTCCAAGCTAAATGCTGGATACGAGGAGGTAAACCTTTGCTTGAATATGGATCAAACATAGAAGAAAGAGGCTTGTTGTCTGTCAACAAAGTAAAGTTAATGCCAAACAAATAATTGTGTAGACGTTCGACAGCCCATACGCAACGTAACGCTTTGCGCTCAATTTGTGAATACCTCTGTTCCGTCGATGTGAGTGATCAACTAATGTAGGCAATCGGTTTACGCTCACTGTTGACTTGGTCTTCCAATAAAATTGCACCTAAACCAACTGGACTGACGTCTGTGATTACATAAGTCAGGGCAGCGTCTGACAGCGCTTCTTTCAATGCTTTAAATGCCTTTGCTTGCTCTTTTTCCCATGTCCATTTCTCCCCCTTACGAGTAAGCTTTCTGAGCGGTTCAACTATGTTGGCATAACTTGGAATAAATTTAGAAACGTAGCCACGAGTCCCAAGAAACGATCGAAGGTCAGGGACATTGCTAGGAGGAGGCATAGCTTTGATGGCTTCCATTTCGCCACATCGGGTTCAATTCCTCTTTCAGAAACAAGGTGCCCTAAAATCGTTATTTGTTTCACTCCAAATTCACATTTGCTACGATTGAGCTTGAGGTTGTACTGACAATATCGATCTAAAACCTTGCGGATGCGCTTTAGAAGTTCGGTCATGGTTTTGGCATAGATAATTACATCATCAATTGAAATGCGGACACCTTCAATGCCAAACAAGATCTTGTCCATCATCTTTTGAAAAGCTTCGCTCCCATCACTGAGACCGAAGGGAGTTCGCTTGAACCTATAACAACAACGAGGCGTAATTAACGTGGTAACGTAACGCGACTCTTCAGCCAACGTAAGCTGAAAGAATCTGCTCTTGGCATAGATCTTTGCAAAATACTTACAGCCGCGCATAGCATGTTAAGAATGGTCTATCTTAGGTAAAACATAACGTTCCCTAATTACGGCCTTATTAACTTCTCTAAGGTTGCAAGATACCCTTACATCGCCCCACTTCTTAGGAACAATTACTAAATTGGAAACCCAGGGACTTGCTTCAGTGACCTCTTCAATAATATCTTGCTCTAACATCCTGTCAAGTTTATTATTCACAGCTTCAATTTGATAGACAGGCATGCGTCTTAGCTGTTGACTTACAGGTTTGACCTCTGGGTCAATAGTAATTTTATGTTCAAAATCAGTATCTTTTCCTATTCCTTGGAAAACGTCATGGTACTCCTTGAGCAATGAATCCAGCTCATTTTGATTACTATTCTGACCAACTGTATTTACTTGGATAAGTATTCCTAAATTAAAACTGTAGTCTCGTCCAAGTAATGATTCTGCATTACCCTCAATTACATAAATCCTTGAATTGACGGTTTTGTCGCCTACCTTAATGGCAGCGTTAAAGTAACCCTTACACTTTAATGGATCTTTTTGTCCATACACAGTAAAACGCTTTTGAGTTTGACTCAGTTCGTAGCTCTTAAATTGCGTCCTTTGCTACTCTGAAGATATTGTGTCGTACTTACTACCAGTGTCGACGATCATTTTGATCTTTTTCCATTAATCCTCACTGTGATGGAACTGTCACCATTGTTGAGGAGAGTACGGGTTCTTCACTCTCGTCATCTGAGCTGTTTTCAAGCCAGTCTGTGCCAGGTTTCCAATTCAAGCTGCGGACCTTCATGGGTGGGTTCTTTTCTTTTCCTTTCTTGCCTTTCCTTTGGTCAGCTTTGGACTTTGAACGGCAAACCCTCTGCAAGTGTCCGACTTTTTTGCACTTATTATACCTGGACTTGATCGCGCCACATTCGTCAGGAGCATGTCTGTCTGTTCCACCACATCTGTAGCAGCTGAAAGTTTTTGCTTGTGATCCCCAAGAAGCATGCACGTGGTCGATCTGGATCATGTTTTCTCTGGTGCCTTGAGAGAACAATCGTGCTGCTTGCATGGCCGTTTCTGCATTCCACGCAATTCTCACGGTTTTTGACAAGTGAAGGTCTTCTTGCTGGAGCAGTTTCTGCTTTAAGGTTTGGGAAGACCACTTCTCGGCAATTTGGTCTCTTATCATCTCCTCTTCCAACGTGCCAAAGTCGCAGGATTTTACCAGCTCTCGAAGGCTTGTCAGGTACGCATCGAACGACTCGTCTGCCTTCTGCGCTCTCGACCTGAATTTGCAGCGTTCTGCTACCAAGTTCCATTTGGGGGCAAAGTACCCATTCAAGGCAGTCTTGGCTTCTTCAAGGCTCTTGTGTTGGCCAGGGAGCGTGTTGAAAATGCATTGAACTGCGGGGCCAAGGCAATGCAGCATGTGGCTTGCTGAACTGCATCGTCCTTTTTCTGTAGGTCAGATGCTATCGAGTAGATCTCAAACGCACTACTCCAGTGTTTCCACTCACTGTACAGATCAGTGGCATCAATATTGACTGTGGTGGGTGCGGGCAATGAACGTTCCATTTCTCGTGGTACTTCGTCTTGTTCAACCTCGTCAAGCACTTGTCTAATGGCTGCAAAACAGGGGTCAGGCCTCCAGGGATAACTGCTACATCCACCGGTTGAGTTCTGCTTTCACTTCATCGGTCAAGTGAGCTCGGAATGCGCCTCACACTAACAGCGACTGTTCGTTACGAGGGGTCCACAGCGAACACTGGTGAATCCACACATACGCACCCCTGCATTCTTGTGAGGACCATATTTCCAGACCCTAGTTGCGAGGACACCCTTTTCCACAGCAGTTATCCAAATGATACTGGGGCATTTATTAGCTGACTTCTTGGCCTCTTAAAACATCTGGTCGAAATTAGAAAAAGGCCAATATTTTTTGTGGGGACACTTTACATTGCGAACTTTGCCTACTTGCGGGGACTGTGGTCTGGACAGTACTTATGGGCACACAGAGCTACACACCCGACTTGTGGGGATTGCATCTTGAGACAGTACTTATGGGTACACATGGCAAAACACCTTACTTGTGGGAACTAGTTGGACACTGTGTATAGGGACACGTCAATACACCCAACTCATGCTTGTTGGACAATCATTTGCTCAATTAGAAAGACCTATTTGATAAGAGTTTTGTAGATTTTTACTTCTCTTAGGGGATTTAGCTCTCACTTCCCTTAATCTGACATGCACCAAACGGATTCAAACTGCATTAAAATAGAGGATTAAGAATGAAAAACACAAGAGCTCTTATTTTTCACATTATAGCAAGGTCCAATTTATCATTTCTATTTTCTCAGTGGTAGTAAAAAGGGAAACTGAGCTTTGTTAACCTGTGCAGTAAACAATATCAATATCTGCACGTTCTGCCCTCAGAGAAAGTTTTCGCCGAGTACCTAAGGTGATGTAATTATGACGGACCAAACCTGCCAACTTTCACTATATGAGGTTTTTCCCACCCTAGCCGGGATTTTACTCAATACGAGTTTAGCGAGGTTTTCCCAGCTTATTGTAGACACAAACAGTTGGCTTGGTTGCTCTTTTCTTAAGCCTTTCCGTCCAGCGGATGTTTCTTTGAAATCAAAGGAATCGGTTAATGAAAGTATCCACTCCACGTCTGGCCCAAAGAGAAATGATAAGTTTGGTTTTCCCAAGTCTCGCTGTTTCTAGAGACAAAGTCGGGGAAACATCAAAACTTGAGGGAAAACAAAACATACTATTTTTCCTTGAAGATTAGACATTATTCACCAGGGGGATAAAAACAAACTAACAAACAAAGAAACATACCTTAACAAAGCACAACTATAATTTCCTCCAAAGAAAATTTCCGACAAATACATCATGAAAGTGATGCAAAATACAAAATGAAACTAAGCTTTCAATTAAACACTAATACAATCTTTATCATTTTGAATGGTTACATTTGCGCCAGTGAAAGCTCCCGCTTGAAAATTGACGCTCTCTCTTGTTTTTCCACACATAGATAATTAAGCACTAAAGGACCCTAGTCAGCCTCTTCCATTGTCGATGCCATCGAAGGTATTGATATTGCATGGAGACGCAAAATATTATGGCTTTACTGTGAATGGTGTTCCAGAAAGTATGTTTAATTATCTTTAGTACTTTCACAGTGAGTTCCTTCGTTTGCACATCGGAGTAAAATGTAGTAGCCAAACTCTTGCATATAAACAAAAAAAAAGTATGGCTGACTAGGGCTCTTTAATGACTGGCCCCGCATTTCTCCGAGACCCTCATTGTTCCCCGAGCGTGAAATTAACGAGACAAAGTATCACACACCAAAACACTGAAGAATCCTTAAGGAAAGCATAGTTAATAGAGGGGCATGGTTATGAAACCTGGCAAACTGAAGTTCTTTCTTGTATGTTCTTGTTGGTTATTTTGGGGGTTGACCCTGTACAAAACCTGGCAAAATACAAAAGGTGGTTATGTGTGCTCATACAACTAGCCAACTTAAAAGCATTTCGATTATGTAATTCGTGCAGTCATTGAGCATAAAACTGAAAAGATGGGCAGGGTCAAGGACCTTCCAACATAAATCTTAGCCTGTTTCAGTGTTTGCTTCTTCGATGTTTAATGGGTTCTTAACCATTTCCCTCTATGTGGAGAGGCATTTCTCCAGAAAACCTGCGACATTCTACAAGTTAAACCTCTTTCAAAAGTTAGATACAACACTTGATACGTCTTGTTTATCTACGTTATGAAATTTGATTAAAATCTACTGGCAAATCTGAGCAATAAAAACAGTAACCTAAACATTCCGATCACTGTACAACGTGGCATGTTGTAAAATTTGCAACTAGAATCGATTTGGAAAACATTGGCCGGGTGGTAAAAATCAATGTTTGCAAATCCAATTTTATAAATCGACGGTTAATGAACAAGTTCATGTCCTACCAAAACACCTTTCTGGGCTTGGTTTCATTAAGCGACGTCGTAATAGCACTTATGACTCAGTGAAAATCAAAACTAGGAGTCGTTATCTCGGCGTAAAGTGTAATTCAGTGGTAGAATAGAGCTCTACAAAGCTCGTTTTGATGCATTGTGATTGGTTCAGTTCGTTCGATTCCTGCTAGATCATAGTGACAGAGTCATGAGCAGAATTCACTAGTTCACAACGCCTCTGCGCTTCTGACTACAACTCCGATTGACAGATCCACTTTTCATGAATCCAAGTTCACAAATCCCGATCACTTTGTACCAACTCTAATCTGGTCTATCTTTTACATGTCACACACACACACACACAAAAAGAAATGACAACATGATTGTCACGGTGAGTACAGTATATACCGGTAATAGCGGAAAGATGAAAGCCAAACGTTCGCATTCATGACCAACGCAAAAATACGGTTGTTTTGCAGTCTACTGCTATTCTGTGCGATTTTGTTGGTGGCTTCAAACAGTACCGTTGAACATGGGTTAGCAGCTTTAAAATGTAAATGCGATTCACCAATTAATAACAAGCATTTTAATAAACACGATACAACTTTTGAAATCCACGTTTCAGCATGACTCATGCATTCAACGAAAAAGCAGAATTATCCGTAGTCCGAACCTGTGGAATGAAGTGCTTGTACAAAATTTAACGGTAGAAATACATTACTAAGTCTTTCGAGAGTGCTGTCGCTGAGTCAGCCGCTTCTTTGTATCGCATTCTGTGTTGCGATACTACACCTTGTTTTTTCTTCCAGCCTCTCAGTGGTCCGGTTTCTTAAATCCTTCAATCTTATTGGCTAATCTCGCGCGCTCCAGCGGTCCGGCTTTGTCCACCCGGACCCAGGTCAATTTTTTTTAAGCCGTACGTTTGCAATTTTCAATAACATCGATTTTTGTTACATAAAGGACATTTTGGGCCAAAAACCAACCTTGTTAAACGTAATGTTTCCCTTCACAGCGTCGCATGTAAATAAAGGTCCGGTAATACGGGCAACATTTTTCTTCAACTTGTCTTGCAACATTGTTACATTGCAAGTTGCAATCCTCTGTTGCGCGTATGACCACGTTTGTGACCAACTTGTCTTGCAGCAAAATACAGTGTTGCAAGTCTGCGAATTCTATTCTCTATTAAACAATTGTCCATAATTCACTCTGTGTGCCCGCAAATTTTGCATTAACTACTGATGTGAAATTCTCTTGGGAGGTCTGCGTATTCCCAAGAGAACTTCAAATTAGTTTATTCAAAATTTGGGGGGCAAAAGAGTGAATTATGGGCAATAGGAAAATAGAGAATACGTTTTCATTGGTCAATCGTGTGCAAATAAAGATGGCGCCTTCCAGCCGTTATTTTCTTAATTTTCCATGCCAGTGAAGTTCTCTCAGTATGAAACTCAGTGATGTTTCAGAACGAAATAAAGTTTTGTTGTTGTAATAGATAGCTAGGCGAAAAGTTGTATTTCTGCAATAGTTCTTCCAAGCCTTTTGTCTGTTTTGCCGCTTGTTTGGAACGGACAAACGAGGCGCCCCAAAGACTAGGATAGCCCTTGAGGTCTTTGCTTAGGGCAAATTTATTACTTTCAGTGAGTTACTGGCCTACTTCGAATTCAGATTGTTCTTCACC
>CALNXI010001319.1:0-10000 GCA_942486025.1 Porites evermanni
TATTTCATTCTTATTCTATTGGTTATTCATTTTCTCATAGACATGATTCATTGCAAACTTTGCAGGAAACCGTCGGTGAGACTTTATGTTATTATTATTACATTTTTATGGTATCAATCGAGAGAAATGTATGACAGGACATCTTCGCCCATAATCGTAAAGACAGAGCAGTATTTACCTCTGTTACATATTATATTTTATTATATAGACACGAGTATTTTACCGGAAAATATACCACCCGTAAGAGTCATAAAAACTACATCCGGGACCCGAGTGGTTTATTTTCCATAATCTCACACGTGAGTTTATCGATGACGTAATTTCGGTGATTTCCCTCTATTATTTTATCAATGTCTTTTTGTCTATATAATAAAAAGAACATTACACGGCGGCTTGAAGATATGAATTTTATTTTCTCGTGGAAAAAACAATAGTTAACTCACTTGCTGCGCTCGTTCGTAAAATATTGTTTTGCCACTCGAAAATAAAATTCATATCTTCGCGCCACCGTGTAATATCCTCTACAAATTAAGTTATCGGCAACTTTGGATAAAGGGAAGCTTAAAAGGTTTAATAGTAGTGTCTCAAAAATGGCTAAGCTAAAAAATACTATAATTGGCAAGGTGACGTCATGTGACACAAACCGTCCTGATTTTAGTTTCGCCATTTTGTATTTCATAAAAAAAAAACTAGCACCCCATCTGAACCATGATTGAAATAATAGACTTCGGTTACTTGAAAATAACTTACAGCCTTTCCAGATTCTTAAGGCTAGAAAATACACTTTTGGGTAGAGTTTGGATGGCAGGTGAATATGTTAAATACCTGTTAAAAGTTATCGTAAAACAGGGAATACGTTATTTTCTTAAATAACAATCATACGTGAGCAATATCGCAATGACTAGCATTTAGTAAATATGCCAATGTCTCATAATTTCTATTTTACACATCGAATTTAATTCTTTCATCTACTAGTAAATTAGTTTTAAGGTTATGTACAAATGTACTCGGCAACTCTCAAAACTTCAATTAAAAATCTTCCATGTTAAAAGTACAGTAAGAACTGAAATTCAGTTTCACTTTAGAGTACTTCCATTCTCTTTAAAAGCGTGCGTGATATTCGAGATTAACCGGCGTTTTATACAATTCAAAAGAATTAACAATTAAATTTGTAAAAAATTAAACTTGATTGAAAATTAAACTTAGCCAATTTTTTGGCGCTTTTATGGACTAAAGCGAATATTTTTCCAGTATATATAATTCAAGACGGTCAAATAACACAAAATGCATTTCTTACAGAATGTCGGTAATCGTTGGTGCGCATTCCTCGATAAAGTCAGATACAGAAGACGTCACATTCTGACAAGAAATGCTATTTTCAGGAATCACAGACATAGTGCATTCTTGTCTGCAATCTGCATCAAAGAATATTTAAAGATAAGAGAATAAAAAGCTCCTAATAACTATTTCTGACTATTAGGATCGTTTGAAAACAATAACTGACATGTATGCAGTTTGAGGGACAGATTGTATTAACCCTAGGAAGTACAAGGAGAGGGGAGGTGGTTGCCAACCCCACCAAGGTTTTTCTAATTTTTTCCCTAGACGATAAAACATCAGCACCTGAAGTTTTCTGTAGCTGTTAGTTTTTCCTTCGCGCGCATTTTAAGACAAGTTTAGTGACGGTCAGTTACTATGGTTACGAGATAAGACGTCATAAGTACCAGGTGTCAAGCCATTTTTGAGTGAAAATGCATGTTTTTTCAACTTTTTTCACAAGTAAAACTTGTGGATGAAATGATGCCAAGTAATTATTTATGTGTTATTTTACATGTTAAACGCAAAAAATTATTAATTCACACTGTTTTTACCTGATTTCTAATTCTTGATAAAATCCAAGACGGCGGTCAAGATGGTGACCATGTTTGGTGACGTCACAAACCTTCAGCAGCGCCACCACCCATAAAATATATCTCCTCTTGTAGAGAAGATCAAAGGCTTTCCACCGAAGGCAAAATTGCAGCATATTAACAACCCAAGGGGGTTCTATCAACCCCCCCCCCTCCCCCTTGTACCACGGTGGGGGTGTGACTGAATGTAAGTCCGAGGGTGAAGAGGGATTTGATAGAAAAATGATACGACATCACAAACCAAACAGTACTTACCGATAAAAACGACACTGAAATCAGTTCTCGTATAGTTTCCATAATTATTGACTGCTACACAACTGTAGTTTCCTTGAGCTGATAATTTGAACTTTCCAGTGCTGACTGCACGTCCAAGTACTGTGGAGTTCTTCATAAAACTTAAAACTATCGGTGGAGTTCCAGTGGTTGTTACTGATAATCTAGCATCTTTAAATGCGCGCACAGTAAAAGCAGGATCTGGTAGAATTATCTTGGGTAAAGCTTATTGATGCGAAAAAAGAAAATAAATAAATAAAATAAATCACTACAGGTAGTCTTCTATATTTTAAATATAGTATTCAAAAGGCATTTTGTCGTCGAACCTCTACAGGAAAACTCTGTTTGAGCCGCAAGCCACAGTCAAATTATAACCTGCGATCAAATACAAAACACGTACTGCTCGATCTGCCCAACAAGACCAAGAAGACAACAGGAGACAGGGCGTTCTTTGCAGCCGCGCCGACCCTGTGGAACTCTCTTCCAGACGAGTTGAGAGCTTTGGGCAGTCTCAAAACTTTTATGGCACGGTTAAAAACTCATTGTTTTAAATTAGCTTTTAGCTTATAACCTATAATATTTTAACATAGATTTTTTGCACGCATATATAATATTTTTATCTAGTATCCATTTATTAACTATTTAGAAAAGCTGTAATTTTTTATCCATTTTATTGTAGTATTATAAGCATTGTAATGTAAAGCGCATTAGATCATATACCAATGTATTTTGCGCTATATAAATAATAAAGTTATGTTTTGTTATGCATTAAACATGAATTAAAAAAACTGAAGGCACTTCAGCACATTTGAAGAAAACATGCTTGACAGAGCAGATGAAACCCGTCTATGAATTAAACACCTATTCTGTTACCTCGATGTTTGTTCTTGTTTTAAAGCTAGTGGTTCAAATTGTTTCCTTACATTTTCTCTTGAAATTCATCGCCAAAAGCGTTTCTTAACCGCCAAGTTAAAAAAAAGTTGCGAAAACAGGGCCTGGTTGTATTATCGCGGTTTTGTTGCTTAGCATCTTCGAACACCAACCAAACCAATAGAAATGTAGCAAAAAGTTGTTCACTTCCATCTTAGTGATCCACGCACGATCCACGCAACAGCTACCTAAATTTCGACAAAAAGTTACCCTGCCCCCCCCCCCTCCACCACCCTCCGAACGTCCTTTGTCCTCTTATTGTGAAGAAGAAGAAGAAAAGATCAAAGAATTATTAAATTTTCCCCATGCCCAAAATATTTTAAATGAATTAGCTGTGTAGAAATTTGATTTGAGCTATTGTTGTGGTTTTGTTGAACTCAATTCTTACAAAACCACTTACTGGGATGAATAAAGGTGAACAGCAGCATAAATCCTCTGTTTTGGTAATCACCGTCAGAGTGGAATGTTATCAAAGCTTCTTTGCCACCCACAAATATTTCCTTTCCAGTACTTTGACCACAATCATGAGTAACGTAATTGTTTTCATCATCTGTAACTTTTAAATAATCATAACTGAAACGCAAAATTATAGTTGATCAATAATAAAACTAGCTCAAGGGGGTTGCTTTATGCTATGGTGGTGGGAGGGGGGCGGAGGACTCACAATCGTAACATTGATGGTTAGCCGAGTGAACTTGAAGCTGCTAAGTGGACAACTTATTTGAATACTGTCAATTTACCTAAGGCATATGTACATGGCATATATCGCTCAATATATGATAGAGAATATTGCATTTTCGTTTCTAAATGGCGTCAAGGAATGTCTAGGTAAGTGTAACATTAAATACCGATAACAATAATGAATAACACAATTACTGGAAATTCCAGTAGTTTTCATTGTGGTCCGATTTAAGATTGGCCGTCACGTCTCGTCACGTGACAAGCCAAAGTCATTGTGAATTATAGAAAAAGATTTGTAATAGGTAAGCCCTGGAATTGGATAATTTAAGCCGAAAAGAAGAAAGAGCCACTTTCCAGCTCAAAATGGAGAGTTTGAGAGTCACCACTTCGTTCTTGGATACCCCAACTGAAGAAAACAATTCTTTAGTGTTTACCTTTTTAGACAGTATGGCTAAGAGACGTAACAGAATATTGACGTAATAGAAAGTCAATAAAGAATGTTTCTCAAGTTACCATTTCCCAGTAAAAACATTTGGATACTCCAAAAGAAAATCTTGATAGGTGATTTTCAATGCCATGCCCCCTGGAATAACGATCTTGTAAACGCAGTGCATATTGCTTGGGTAGTCATTTGGATAATCAGGGCTTTTCAATGTATTGTTGAAAACCGAGCCACAACCTGTGAAATGAAAAGCACCATTCTTTAAGGGGCTGTGACACCACAATTATCAAAATTTCAACGGTAGAAACCACGACCAAACTGATTGAAAAACAAAAATTACTGCTCACAACATGAAAAGAGGGTATCAACAGCACAGTAAATTCAAAAGGAGTAACGTATGAGCAAACTTGAAGAAGATTGAAACGGATCGGTGTCGTGGTTATTGACAACTGGTTAACCTAACACTTTTTTTAAAGTTCATTGTTCGTTTTGCAACTTTTAAAATAATGTTTGAGAGGCATATTTCTTTGACACGAACTTAAAATTTTCAAATTCCATAGAGAATATGAACGCGTACTGAACTGTATTATCAACAAAATAAACAGGACAACCATGACACAGCCTTTGTTTCACTCCAGAAACACGTAAAAACATGACAATGCATTGAGTTTCTGACTGTTCTCAGAGCCTTCAAAGCCCCTCCGGTCCAATTAAAACCTTCTTAAAAGATGTTAAAACATGCCACTCTATGAACCGCCATTTTGGATCATGTTTAAGGTGGGTCGGTAGGGTTTTTCAGGGTCAATATCTCTCAAGTTTAAGCAAAAACTATGTCGCCATTAACAGAGATTTGGAAAAATTACCACAGCTTTATTGGATAAAATTGAAAATTTGTTATGATCAGGAATACAATGACAGCGAAGTTGTAACGACAACGATTTGACACCATTACTTATATTACTTGCAGCTGTATTTCGTGGCACTGGGGAAATCTTTTAAGAAAAATCTATGCAAGCGTTATCGACATACTTTGGGATGAAGTTTTTATGGTCGGAGAGTCCGAAATACGGTTAAAACTGGACAATCTTGATTTTCAGCCGTTATCCGTCGAAACGCTTTTAAATTAATAGTAATAATAATAGTGATAATAATAATGACTTTACTGCAGTACATCCACTATGTGGCTCCTCGCCTGCATCTCTAACTAGTGCTTAACTAAAATTACAAATATTTTACTTAAAAAAATAGATAAGTACAATATTTACTATTAAACAGTAATAAAAGAAGAAAACGTAGTACATAACTGTATGAAAACAAACAAATGGATACTATAAGCAATTTTATCTCATAGGAGTTTCAATCTTTTTAAAAACGTGTGTGAAAGATCATGGAGATAGCCTTAGTCGATCGCAACGAAGAAGGATTTCATTAGTATGCTTTGAGGCGCTCTATAGCTAGTGGTTTTGTAAACAGTTTGGCCTACTTAAACAGATAAGCGAATAATTTTGAAACTGCTAGATCACTCAAGCTCGTCATCCCAGCTGGGATATGAGGTCGAAAAAAAATTGAGATTCTCGTGATTAATAGATCGTTTTATTTTTACCTTTGCAAGGCAGTAAAATAAGGGCTTCAATTCGCTAATTTTGTCGGCAATTTGGTGTTAACAAGCAAGACCCGCCTCTCATTATTCAAGGGGCGTTGTCTCCAAGTTTCATTTTCCTAAAACAGCAGTAGCTAAAAATGCATTTGAAATATGCAGAAATGTTGGCTATTGTTGTCCACGAAAATATGAAACTTGGAGACAATATCCCTGAATAATGAGAGGTTCTCACTTGTAAACACTTAAAACTTGCAAACTCGCCACGCGGCCAAGCTGTTAATCATGATCCAGAATGGCGTCTCAAAATGCCGCATTTTTTGGAATAATAGGAATGTTAGTAGCTAAACTCAATAAATAATAGAACATAGTCTTACCTATGATAACAACAGGAATAACCCTTATATTAGTTCCATAATAGCTAGTGGCAACACAACTGTAGTTTCCTCCTTCATTTAAGCTCAATTCTGCAGATCTGGTTGTATTTTGCTGCACACTTCCGTTGAATATTATTGCTGTGTATATAGAAGGTGTCCCCGTGGATGTGCACTTTAGTTTCGTGACACCAGCTGGTGTTCGAATAATAGTACCTGGAACTGGCGCTGTAATATTGGGAAAGACTGAAAAGACAAATAAGTTCTTCTGTTATCTAAGGTGCAGTACAATGATACGCAAAAAACAGCATTTACTTCAACACAATGGATTAGAATACAGTCGGAGTCGGAAGTTTCTCGAGAAACCTAACCTAAAGCGACATGCAAGCGGAAGCAACAATGTTGCGTCCGCTTGCAGGGGGCCTACTAGATTTTTGACGTCCTCATTGCCGCTGCCGTTGCGAGGCATCATGAAATTCCCCATTTATTAACGCGTAAACGCCTTAGCAACTCCGGTAATACGATACAAAAAAATACAATGCAATGCAATACAATAAAGAGGGATGCAATGCATCATAATGACATGCAATATCAATGCATGTTCAAAGTAAAAACAATGCGGAACTCGCGAATACACCGTATAGAAAATCTAGAAGTCATGTGATAAAAAAAATAATTCATTCAAAATGATATGCCCAAGAACATTCCCGCGGCTGTCGTGCATGTACCTCTCAAAACACGCTTCGCGTATCCACGAGCTCAACTCTCCGAGTCTCAGGAGTTACACCGTTCAAGTGGCCTTATGATCGAGATACTCATCGTAGATTATATTGACAGAGTTAGAGCGAGTAAATGAGTATCCAAAGTGCACTTCGGCAACAACGCCAATATGTCGTTTTCATATCGGGCAGCGAAGTCTCTCGATTTCGGAGCCGAAGATTGCCTACATCTGAGTGAGTCAGGGGCACCCAACGCCAATTTTCGGAAAATATCTGTTCGGAAGACGATTTGAGATCTAGAATTTCCGGAACATTTTTTGTAAAATTTCTTGCCTGCCTACCTCTCCTAGGATTTTCGAACATCTAAAACTTGGTGTAATTGCCCATTTTTAACGGATTTTTACCCTAAAAAGCTCACCTAGAATTTTCGGGAGCGTTTTTTCTGGCTGAAATTTTCGAAAAGGTAAGTTTTGATCCCTATGATTTTCGGATCTCGAGACTTTCAGCTAGGAAATCCGAACAGATGAAAAATTTTTAGGGGATAAAAATATGCCTATATCTACCGATTAAATACTAAAATACGTTTAACAATGCTATGTTTAAGTGGTTTTGAACTATATTCTCGTTGGGTGCCCCTGGTGAGTAACACATTTGCATATCGAAGCCCACCATAACAACTCGCAGCACGCTTTGGGCACTTACAAGGCTCCAAAAAAGTAAAATTAAGGAAAAATCCTCTTTTTTCTCTCCATCCGTTTGAGAAAAAAGTTAATAATGCTTGACTTCCTCCAACTACAGCTTCTTCGCCAGTAAGCTCCCCACAGAATCTACCGACCTCCACATTGTTTTCGTTTGCAACCTTTAGGTAATCATAAAAGCTGCAAGAAATTAAATATAGAAATAAATAGCCCACGCTTAAAATTCTAACATGACTCTAGTAGGGTTTCATAAGGTTCACAAATTGCTTCAATTCTTTATTGAGCATTTCGTTATCCACTTCCACATTTTAAACTACACAAAGTTTTTATGGTTCTTATTGGAAAAACAAGGAGGGGTTGAATAAGAATGTATTAAACTACCCTGCGAACAGGCTGGTCTTACAAGTAACCTGCATACTATAATTGCTCACCACAAGGACATCATGCGTGGTATTAGAGGGTCCTGCAACCAAAAATCGAGAAACACTATTTTCAGCGCCATTCCCTCTGGAATAGAAACACTGTACACACAGTGTGTATTGCTTGGGTAGTGGCTTGGATATCCAGGACTCTTAAGGGTTTTGTTGACCACTAGCCCACAACCTATTAAACATGTTCAATAAAACGGTATTAGTAAAGAGAACACAAGGCCAACGAGGGAGGAGGCACTCCCTATAATGGGAGTTCTCCGAATAATGTGCTACGCTGCAGCAAAACCAAGCAACGTTCCACGTCCCCCGCCTCCCAACCACCACCACCACCACTCACCCGCTTACCATGGTGGGAAATTTTTTTTTTTTCAGTTTAGATTTCAAGATAAGAAACAACAACCACGACAATCAATCATTTTTTTGTTGCTTAGAACCGTTCTCCTGTTCATTGATTTCATTTGAAACATTCTTACGGCTGAAATACCAATTCACAATAAAACAGTCCTACTCTAGAAGTCGAGGAAATGTTGGACCATTTAAAAATACTTAAACTTTCCCCGGAGAAATACAGCCTTTATTTGGTCCTGCAATATGTATTTGGCAAACGCTTGTGGTTATTTCTGATATAATTTCAAAATAACCAAAAAGAAATATGTAAGTTGTTTTACAAACTTACCGGATGCTGCAAGAGTGCCAAAATGGCCAAACCACCTCACAATTAATAAAACGAAGTGAACTTTCATGACGCCGAAGTATTGTGTGCCTTTGCTGTAAAAAATAAGAATCACCTCAGTAAATGAAAGTGTCAGTATCTCGAGATTACAATGCCAACGATTTTCAATCGATTCGATGTCTAGAATACCGTATAACGTTTAAAAACAGTTGCTGAAGACACACATATTTAACTACTCTTGATATAACATGGCTCTTACCATGGCATCATGTTTTTTTTCAGTGCCAGAATACTCTAGGACCTTTATTGTTATGCAAACCAGGGATTTTGCATGTTACTGAAACATCACAGTGATTATTCACGGTGATTACTTTGGTTCTCCTCGAAAATTTTAATGAAATGAATTTCGGTCGTTGTGGTAAAATGATAACATCTGCAAATGGCACAGCTTGGTTTTCCAAAGGAAGCTCTGCTTATGAAGATCTCGAAATTTTAAAACAAGAGAAGAAAATGCAAACATCACCACTGTGCTTTCATTTTTTTAGCTTCTGCTTTACCTCATCTTTAATTCCTATATTTGTGGTAAACTTAGGTACCTTCATGCGGCATCAATTTTTCATCCCAAAATCTTCCAAACAGCATGTAACAGAAAACTCACACTTTGGAATAATAAACTCGGCTGTAACAATATGAACGCACACATTTCTTTGTCCTAACTTCAGGTAAGGTTGGTAGAAGTAATTTTATCTCAAAGGGAGGGCATTTTGCAGTTCACAATATGTTGTCAGCTGTTAGATTGGAGGTGCAGCCTGACTTCAAGAGTTAAAAAAATGGCTGAAAGTTTTCAAAAGTTAAGCGAAGGCGAAATAGCCCGGTGAATAAATGACTCAGTAGAAGGCAAGGTTGTCAACTAGTTTTTGGCAGAATATTTATAATCGATATTTTTCATGACAAAGAGATGCTGTGTCCTGCTTTCCTTTGAGTTGTCCCAAGAAATTTTACTGTACTTGAGAAAGAAATGAAAGAATTTGACTCAATTCTAGCAAGATACACTGCAATTTTCAACTAGGAAACGACTTTGGCCAAGAATTCCCCAAGTACTAAAACACAATTAGTCCTTATAGCTTTTTCTTCTTTGTTACAAACCATCTTCTTTCATCTTTGTTACAAACCAAAACATCTTTAACCTTGGAGTCGTATAATGAAACGTGTTACAGTGCTAGATCTTTAGCTAAAGAGACTTGATGTTATATGATAAAACGCGAATTCACC
>CALNXI010001319.1:15000-65058 GCA_942486025.1 Porites evermanni
CATTCCATTAAAGAACAAAGAACGCTGTTCTGAGCGTCTAAAAGCAATCCAGTGTTTGTTAAAAGTCAATGAAGTGTAGAGGCTATTTCGTCCAAGACCAAACATTTAATGTTTGTTGGTCAAATATTGTCGGGACAGTTTATGAATAGACCCTTCGTACCTAGTCATTCACAGGGTACAAAACTATCATGCTGGAGAGCAGGGTTACGCACTGAGACAAGAGATACAAAGAGCCTACAGCATTTAATATGAGAATCCACTTTGTTTGTCTTCTCTTCAGCATTGCAGTTTTGTAGCAGGTGAATTACTGGCTGAAAAGGGCCTATCTTAATCCCATAAGAGAGGACGCCTACGTGTTGATTTTTGGGCTCCACCTCTTTTCTTTTCATTCTCAATATTTTACTATATCGAACTGCCAAGGCTCTTTCACTTTGGTATCAGAGTCCCAGCTACACGTTTAATACGCCACAAACTATAAACCCATCACAAACCTATGCATTTGTGTATTGGATGTATCTGGTAGCCTTCTTTGCAGGAGCATTTATATTGTGAAGGTATAACGAGCCATTTATTTAGATAGATCGGTCGACAGTCTTCAGAGTCAGTATTACAGGCAGCCTCTTCAAACTGGCAAATGTTCATTCCTAAAATAGACAAACAAGGTGACATTTAATCAAATTGATCTGTTGGTCTTTTTTTAGCCTTTGCAAGCCGGATGATAAATTATCAGGCCTGCCATTGCCAAAGATTTAAAGGGTCTTTGTCACGGCTGTCTAGTTCATTTTGTTAATATTTTTAATTAAACGTCCTTATTAGCCTGCGAGCAGGCTCTCCGGGGCGCTTGGGCGGCGGGGCGAGAAAAGGAAGGAGAGCTTGCAACTACGTCTCTGGAATTTGACAATCTGGATCGAAAAAGTCGATGCAAAATGTTGTTTGGCGGAGATGACATTAGTAATAGCGTCATTACCCCTGGCACGTGTGTTTCAACGTTTATTTACATTCACACTCGTTTCCGCTTCGCGCTGATTGGCAAAAATCTGACAGCTCAGTCGACGGGGAGCCACAGGGGAATTGGAATTCAAATTCCATAGACGCAGTTTCAAGTTCTCCTTCCTTTTCCCGTCCGGCCGCCAGAGCACCCCGGAGAGCTTGCTCGCAGGCTACGTCCTTATCTGCTTTGGAACTTGACTTCAGCAAAGGCAAAATCTTTGATTCATGTCCGACAAATACGTCTCCCAAGCATTAAATCTGGCGTTACAATCGAAAAATATTATCTTTGAAAAACTGTTAACGTAAGGGTTATAAATTTTCAAAAATCACAATTGCAACCCGTTTCAATCTTCTTCAAATTTGTCCATCCATGCCTTTTTTTTTGTATATGCTGTGTCACCTACACCTTTTATTTATATTTGAGAAGTCATTTTAATGTTTCGCTCAATCTGGTAGCATTTCCCTTTGTTTGAATTTCGATAACTTTCTTGGCATGCACAGCTCCTTTTAATGAATAAATAAAAATCATGTGATATTTACGTAGCAATACACCCACCCTGTATCCGTATAGCATTGTGATCAAATTCCCTCGTGTNTGACATTAGTAATAGCGTCATTACCCCTGGCACGTGTGTTTCAACGTTTATTTACATTCACACTCGTTTCCGCTTCGCGCTGATTGGCAAAAATCTGACAGCTCAGTCGACGGGGAGCCACAGGGGAATTGGAATTCAAATTCCATAGACGCAGTTTCAAGTTCTCGTTCCTTTCCCGTCCGGCCGCCAGAGCACCCCGGAGAGCTTGCTCGCAGGCTACGTCCTTATCTGCTTTGGAACTTGACTTCAGCAAAGGCAAAATCTTTGATTCATGTCCGACAAATACGTCTCCCAAGCATTAAATCTGGCGTTACAATCGAAAAATATTATCTTTGAAAAACTGTTAACGTAAGGGTTATAAATTTTCAAAAATCACAATTGCAACCCGTTTCAATCTTCTTCAAATTTGTCCATCCATGCCTTTTTTTTTGTATATGCTGTGTCACCTACACCTTTTATTTATATTTGAGAAGTCATTTTAATGTTTCGCTCAATCTGGTAGCATTTCCCTTTGTTTGAATTTCGATAACTTTCTTGGCATGCACAGCTCCTTTTAATGAATAAATAAAAATCATGTGATATTTACGTAGCAATACACCCACCCTGTATCCGTATAGCATTGTGATCAAATTCCCTCGTGTTTTCTTGCGTCTTTACTGTCACTTTTCCGCCGCGGTTGTCTGACCTCGCAGTGAGGGAAACAATCTTTCCTATCTGAAAGTCGTTCGACTGAACCTCAACCAACACTGTCTCTCCAACAATAAGTGAACTCCATTTTGGAATTTTATCTATGTAGAGCCTTTCGCGAAGCGACGGGTATTGAAATTTTGACGCATGATTCCTAATGCTTGACTTGAATATAAGTTCACTCCTCTTCGAAGAGAGGCTATAATCAACAATGTTGCCTCGCTCCCAAGCTGACGGTTCCTTGTCTAAGAACAAGCCTATCGCTGGTACAACTACAATAGAAAAATTATTCAAAATAAAAGCACTCCCTTCAAGTCTTTTAATAAAACACTACTACCAAAACATACTGATAGTAGTAATCGCAGACTAAGGGGGGAAAGTTCGTTCCATGTAGAGTTTTCCAATTAAGGACGAAATAATAACAAGTCTCCCTTAGCCAGCCTAAAAGTTTTATAAAGCAAGGGGAGTTGTTAGATGAAAACCACTACAAATTTCCCGATTATTTTCACCCCAGGGTCCAAGATAAGTCGTGCATTCTTTTCACACAGCCCGGTTTGTCTCGTGTCTGAAAGCGGGGTTAAAGCTCTCCTTGTGTAGGGTAGCAGGGCTTTATGGCCAAGTACCAAAATATAAGGATTCAGATTATTACAAACGCACCTTGCACATGAACCCAAGTTGCTGATGCAATCATTCCTCTTCTATTTTCAGCAACACACTGATAAATGCCATCGTCGATGTAACTTACGTCTCTGAGGTTTAGTTTGTGTCCTTCCCGAGTAAGATGTGAACTGTTGAAAAACGATAGCTCAGGTTGAGGGGAAAGCTAACTAAAACATTTTACAAGGAAAAGAAAAGATAAAATAAGAACGATGGATTATGATTAAGGGCTTGCTTACATGAAGGTGGAGAAACCCAGGAAGGTGAGGTAACCCGCTTAGGTGAGGTAACCTGCCCGTTCATATAATCTCTCATTTTAATTTGATCACGTTTACATGATAGGTGGGGTGACCCGCCACATATTACCTCGCCTATCTGGGGTCCCCCACCTCCATGTAAACAGGCTTCAAGAGAGGCATGCAGCACATTCGGTCCTGTCTGAACTAGATTTCGGAAATGCTGGCTTTTGAGAGGAGGGGGAAACCGGACTAACTGGAAAACAAAACTTTCCGGAGCAAGAGTGAAAACCAAATAAGGCGCCCGAGTAAACAATGAGAAATGAGTGAATGAATAGATAAATAAATAAATAAATAAATAAATAAATTGAATAAGTGAATAAATGAATGAATAAATTCTACATTCTAAAGATTTTTACAGAGCTCATTTTACCGCATGATATCAGTGGTCCTCCTGTATGATTATTTTCGCAATCCGATAATGTGATTACCAAATATTCAATACTCCATTAGGTTTAAACATCAAAACATTATATAAATATGAGTTATTTTAGAAAAAGAAATACCTCATGATGCAAAAATAGGGCAAAAAAAAGTTCTTCAAAACTTACTTTGCAAATTGCACTTGCTTTCCATTTTTAAACCACGTGATCTTCGCTGTCGGGAAAGCTGTCACGTGACATTCTAACGATCCATTTCCACCAATAGCAATGCTAATTTTCTGTTGTGGAGGACTCACACTCCATCTTGGTGCAACTAAGACAAAGGTAATCCAAAGGAACTGTGTCACGAAATTTATCAAAATTCGAACGCTTGGAACTGTCACTAAATTAAGTAAAACATGAAAATAACCGTTTAGAAAATTAAAAGAAGATATAACACAAAAGGAGGCACGGATGGAAAAACTTGAAGAGACTGAAACGAATAGACCTTTTTTACCGATACGGCGGCCATATTAAATTAATTCGATTTAAGGAGTATTATAGGATGCCCATGGGGCATGAGTACATTTCGTTTATATTTTCGAGCGCTTTTCGGGACATTTTTTCTTAAAGTTTTCTTAGAATAAGATTCTAATGGGAAAAAGATCCTTGTGCCGTGTTTGGATGTAATAATGATCGCCTTTTTCCCGAGAAATATACAGTGAAAGACCATATTTCTAATAATTTGTTTGAATTTCGATAACTTTCTTGGCATGCACAGCTCCTTTTAATGAATAAATAAAAATCATGTGATATTTACGTAGCAATACACCCACCCTGTATCCGTATAGCATTGTGATCAAATTCCCTCGTGTCTTCTTGTGTCTTTACTGTCACTTTTCCGCCGCGGTTGTCTGTCGCAGTGAGGGAAACAATCTTTCCTATCTGAAACTCGTTCGACTGAACCTCAACCAACACTGTCTCTCCAACAACAAGTGAACTCCATTTTGGAATTTTATCTATGTAGAGCCTTTCGCGAAGCGACGGGTATTGAAATTTCGACGTATGATTCCTAATACTTGACTTGAATATAAGTCCACTCCTCTTCGAAGAGAGGCTAAAATCAACAATGTTGCCTCGCTCCCAAGCCGACGGTTCCTTGTCCAAGAACAAGCCTATCGCTGGTATAACTACAATCGAAAAAATTACATGATTCAAAACAAAAGCACTCCCTTCAAGTCTTTTATTAAAACATTACTACCAAAACATAACTGATAGTAGTAATCGCAGATTAAGGGGAAACGTTCGTTCCTCGTAGAGTTTTCCATTCAAGAATGCAGTAAACAAGCCTCAAAGTACATTTAAAATACAAAAGGAGTTGCTAGATCAAAACCACTACAAATTTCCCGATCATTCCCACCCCTAGGTTCCTGATAAGTGGTGCAATCTATCCACACAGTCAAGTTTCTATCGTGTCTGAAAGCGGGGTTACCGCTTCCCTTGTGTAGGGCAGTAGTGCTTTATGGCCAAGTAGCAAAATATCAGGATTCAGATTATTATAAACGCACCTTGTACATGAACCCAAGTTGCTGATGTAATCATTCCTCTTCTATTTTCAGCAACACACTGATAAATGCCATCGTCTAAGTAATTTACGTCTCTGAAGTTTAGTTTGTGTCCTTCCCGAGTGAGATGTGAACTGTTGAAAAACGATAGCTCAGGTTGAGACGAAAAGTAACTAAAAGATTTTACAAGGAAAAGGATTAAGGGCTTGTTTACATGGAGGTGGAGAAACCCAGGAAGGTGAGGTAACCCGCTTAGGTGGGGTAACCAGCCCGTTCATATTATCTCTCATTTTAATTTGATCACGTTTACATGATAGGTGGGGTGACCCGCCACATATTACCTCACCTATCTGGGGTCCCCCATCTCCATGTAAACAGGCTTTAAGAGAGGCATGCAGCACATTCACATGATGGATTTTCGTCAACTGCACAGGTCCTGTCTGAACTGGAATTCGGAAGTGCTGGCTTTTAAGTGGAGGGGGAAACCGGAGTAACCGGAAAAAAGAACTTATCGAAGCAAGAGTGAAAACTAAATAGGGCAATTAAGCGGTTGAATCCTATCGAGAAAGGTATTGTTATCGAAAAATATCCCCGAGGAAAAAATGAGAAATGATTGATTAACTAACTAACTAACTAACTAACTAATAAATAAATAAATAAATAAATGAATAAATAAATAAATTCTACATTCCAAAGGTTTTTACAGAGCTCATTTTACCATATGATATCAACAGTCCTCATCTATGATTATTTTCGCGATACGGATAATATGATTACCAAATATTTAATACGTCATTAGGTTTTAACATCAAAACATAAATATGAGTTATTTAGAGAACGAAATATCTCCCGTCATGATGCCGCAAAAATAGAGCAAAAACGTTCTTCAAAACTTACTTTGCAAACTGCACTTGCTTTCCATTTTTAAACCACGTGATCTTCGCTGTCGGGAAAGCTGTCACTTGACATTCCAACGATCCATTTCCACCAACAGCAATGCTAGTTTTCTGTTGTGGAGGACTCAAACTCCATCTTGGTGCAACTAAGACGAAGGTAATCCAAAGGAATTGTGTCACGAAATTTATCAAAATTCGAACGCTGGGAACTCTCACTAAATTGAGTAAAACATGAAAACAACCGTTTAAAAATTAAAAGAAGGTATAACAAAAAAGGAGGTACGGATGGAAAAACTTGAAGAGACTGAAACGAATTGCAATTATGGCGGTTTTTTGAAACATTGATTGCCTAACAGTTTGTCAAATCGATGCAAAGTTCATTTTTGTTGTTTATTATATTAAAGCTTGGGAGACATCTTTGCTTGATAAGAAACTTTGGCGTTTTCATTCGCAAGTAATTTCTCGAGTATTATTAACAAAATGAAGAACTAGACAGCCGTGACCGTCCCTCGTTCCTTTAAAGTGGAATTTTTCTTATTTCGTTTGATGCTACACGGAACATTTTAGCTTTCTATGGCAAGCTTATATACTGGCTTTAAGAAAACCACAGATAAATAAAATACGATCGTTTAATCCGAACATGAAGTGCTTCCGAAAGAATCCAGAAATGGACAAATTCGAGACTATTTGCTACATTATAGCCTAGGTCCAAATGTTCTTTTTCGTCATGCCCAATAAACGATAAAATAAACGAAACCTCGGTAATAAAATAACACTACGCTGAAAAAACCCAAATATTTTTCAGACTTAAATATCCCTTCATTAGGGACGGTTCCAAATAACAACTGACTTACCATCGACAAGTAGTTTTATAGTATAGATCAACGGTCGGCCAATGTACAGAGAACTCTCTGCCTCACATGTGTATCGATCTTGGTGAAGCGTCCGGTTTGCATTTGCCAAATAGAGACTTCTTCCGTAGAAAGCCAAACGAATACCAATGGAATTATGCTCTCGAGTTATCGGTTGTCCATTCTTTTTCCACGTTATCTCTGGTGTCGGTCTGCAGAATATCAATCAATCAATCAATCAATCAGTAGGTAAGTCTATCAATCAAACGATCAGCAACTTCCTAAATCGATTCATTAGGCTTATTTTTCTCTGGGCTACTCGTTGGTTTATAATACATGTTTTTTAGCTTCGTCTATGAGTTCCTAGAGAACGAGAATATAACCCATGAGAGCAGGCTAAAAATTTTATAGAAGAGCAATATTTGCATATAAGAATCCACTTGGCTTTTGGTTCTATCCGTCAACCAGTTTTAAAAATATTAACTGTAAAAATATAGCACTTAGTCACCATTATAATTTATTATTCATTCAAAATATTTCCCCGATTCTGATTGGCTAAAAGCACACGCATAATTCACCATAACCACCTACTGATGACCAAATTTGGAAGAATTTTGCGTTTACTGACCGATGACGTCAAAAGTGCAGGATTCTGCGGGTTAATGCACCGGTAACCGAGAAGACCTGGGGACGTGGTTGAGTTGTTTTGGTTGTGAAAACTCGCGGACATTTGGTTGTGAAAAATGGCGGACATTTCACTCGTTTCAAGAGTAAGAATTAGGCGAAATAATGCCTAAAAACATGGCAAGAACAGCAAGAAGACAACTCGAAGGGCGACATCTGCTATTGGAGAACATTTGCAGAGCTGAACAACCCTAAACGCGCACTATCGAAGATGAACTGAACATCGACGGAGGCAAGCATGTTTTAGCTATGTTTTTCAACTAGAAATTATTTTGAATGAATAATAAAACAATTATTGAATTCGGCTTTCGTATCATATAAAGAATTATGGAGATCTCGGAGCTTTAACGCGTAGTCAATATAGTAATCTGCAGTGGGTGCACTTATCTACAAGGTCCAGCATGGCACCTTACCTTCCGTAAGCAAAGCAGTATAGAGTCTTGCTTCTTCCTTCAATAGCGATTTCCTCTGATGCTGGCACAACGGCCCAAGACGGCGAGCGAAAAGTCTTAGGATCTGGAAAACAAAGAAGAGATTTTACACTTCCACTGACTTTAAATGAGAGGGTTTTGAACAAAGAAGCAGACCCAGCAGTTAACAAATGCTACTTTACTGGTACTTCACAGCACTTTACCTAGACTATTAACAGACGCATGCGAAATATGGAACAGTGGGAGTGGTGGGTGGGGGGGGGAGGGGAGAGGAGAGGAGAGGAGGAGGGGTGTCTTGGAGCGTTCTCCGATACATTTGCAAATAACAATTGCTCTAGATGAAAAAATTAACCCCCCCCCCTCCGTCGCCTAAACGGAATGCCCCCCTATGGAGTCAACGAATTACCGGAAGTGTGTTCCGAATTTCCTGTCAGCTTAATTGGCAAATCGACAATCGCATTTTTTCTTGGTGCGTACTCAAATCCTGGTACACAGATGAGGCCCAGAACCAAGATTTTGGCGCTGATTCTCAGACGGACTTAACTAGAGTTTAGTTTCGTCTGTGTCGCAGGCTATAAAAATAGTAAACGCTCCTCTTTCTCGATATGCACCGCTCTTGCTAAACTTGCCCACAAGTCGATCGTTGTAAGCGAGGAAATCAAGAGAACGAGTCCAAAGCGTGAAAAAAATTTTCTCATAGTTCCTACGCTCCTACACTCGCCTTCTACGCAGGGTTTGCTATACCTGACTGTGCTGCATTCTTCATCTCCAGTTTCAAAGTCTCGGATGCCTCGAATGTATTTGCTCCTCTCAATTCACATCTGATCCCCCTCTTGCCATTTATCTCGTCAATGTCTTCCTTGGTGACGTATGAAATGTATAGTCCACCATTCGGTGAGATTGCACGGCGCTTGTTTCTTGAGAATTGGATCCTCCTTAGACTTCCCACCCAGCTGAAGGCAGCACCGTAGCTTGGTGTGTGCACAGGACACTGGAAACTAAACGGCTGTCCAAGATCGATCTTCTCCACCACACCACGAGAACTAGTAAACTTTCCTACAACTAGAGGAATCAAACAAATAGTTGATTACTTGCAGGGGAACACGTACTATACATACAGAGCGCGTAGGTGACTCGTGTGTGATGGAACCCCCAAGATAATATAGATGTAAGTTGTAGTTCACTTTCGTCCCTGGTTCAAATTTTGTTTTCCTTTGGTTCAAACTTATTATCATACATAACTTTAAAAAAAAAATCAAAGAATGTAAAATTCAAACCAAGGATAAAACTGAATCACAACACATAAGACCACCGTGCTTTCTGTTTATATTCATTATTCTGCCTTGTTATAAAGAATCGAATAAAATACCAGGTTTGTGGATCATGACATAGTTAACTTCTTAACACTTATTCCCTGGATAGTGATTTATCCGGTGGAGAGCGCTATGCAACCGGGACCTGACGTTTTCTAGCTGTCAGAAATAAACGCAGTGGTGAAAGTGGCTAGGGTTGTGTGACAGAACGCTGAAACTACGGAAAGCAAGGCGCAATCAGTTTTACAGAATGTTTGCTTTTAAGTTTACATTTCCGCAGTTCACATCGTCTTCATTCTATGTTTCATTCCTTCCACGCGTTAAGATGAACTCAACAAATTAGCCTGCTCCCAATGTATGGGTCTTTATAGCTCAGTTGGTAGAGCACTGCAGCGCTAACGCAGAGACCATAGGTTCGAATCCCGTTGAAGTCCCGAAATGTTCACGGTTAATTTGCAATTGCATAAATTGCAATTACCAATGCGACGATCATATCTTCATTTAAAAGTTTGCAATTTTACCTGTGACTGCAACTTGCAGTCTCCTGCTAAAAACTTCAATGCCTGTTATCTGGTCTCTCACCAGACACTGATACGTTCCGCTGTGTTCAGTTGACAGGTAATTCCCTTTTAAAGTGCCATCTTCGCTCAGCAAATACGGAATTCCACGTGTGTTAGTGTTTATAGTTCCATTGTGCTTCCAAGTCCATGTCAGATTTGTGCCAGACGCCGCGCATGGAAGTTTAAAGCCGCCACGCTTTTCAAACTTAACTTCATTACGATCGACTAGATCTTCTGAGAGGAAGCGAGTGATGATCGGTGGTTGACGAACTAAAAAAAATATATTCCAGGAGAAGAGTGAATAAAACGTCACCTTATTGACAGGTTTTCAAAGGTGCTTTTTCAGATATCCATAGATGTTTTGAGTACTCTTAAAAACCATTACGTGGCCGTCTCAGGGAGCTCCGCTTGGATACAATGGAGGCCAGCGTGTATCGGTCTTATCGGTCTTCTCAATGACTTCCCTTGAAAACAAGCGCAACCTACAGATTATGGTGCCCCATTTACACCAAATAGACATGCTTAATTAAACAAGTTAAAAAAAAAACAGACTGAAAAATGGCGATTGACGAGCACCCATCCAGACCTCTTATTTCATTGGTCCCTGTCAGGCCTGCACTACCTATGGTTTTCAGTGATGTGGGAATTATTATCTTACCATCGCTATTGTTTTCCAGGCCAATCACAAACCTAATAGGTAGGCCTTTTTCAAAAATACCATAATAATATACCAAAAAAATACCATAATATCCTTTGTTGTCCTGCCAACATTTTGCATAAGCATTGTCTTCAATTTCTCTTAGGACTTACAATCGCCCCAAGAGAAATTGAAATTAATGCTTATGCAAATTTTTGAAGAGACAACAAAAAGTGTTATGGTATTTTTGAAAAAGGCCTATAGGTGCAGGTCGGCCCAAAAATGGAACNTAAGCATTGTCTTCAATTTCTCTTAGGACTTACAATCGCCCCAAGAGAAATTGAAATTAATGCTTATGCAAATTTTTGAAGAGACAACAAAAAGTGTTATGGTATTTTTGAAAAAGGCCTATAGGTGCAGGCCGGCCCAAAAATGGAACGCATGTTTTCACACAGGAATAAATTGAAATTCAACACGTTTGTAGTAAGCAGCTTTTACGATGGAAACAATTTTAAACCGTGTTAAACTAAACTTCCTTCAAACATGTTCAAGCTTTGGTGTGAATGTGCTTGTGGTAACAGATAATCGACTAAGGCTGCGCGCGCGACGTATGATTTCGAAGTGTTGCGTGTGCTAGCCGCTTTTTTTTTTTTTTAGAAACAGTGCACAAATTTATAATAAAATAGTTATTAGATTCAGTTTTTACAAATATCCGGAAAAATCAAGGTTGAGGTAAGAATCATCAGCAGTTGCTGAGCGTTTGAACAATGTATTGAACTTGTGGTAGCGCGAGAAACTACTGTATAAGCAACTGTATAGAAAGAGAATGTACCAATTGGCCTTAATTTGGAGTAACGCACAGCACCCTGTTGATTTACATCTCTAGAATAATCTCCTGTTCGCCTCTTACCTTGGTTTGATTCTTGACTATAGAGGAGAAACAGGAAAACAAAAAGATCACGCATTTCAAGACGCAGGCCGCGCTACATTTGCATGCGTGACGTCATAATCATGCATTAACGCATTAACGGCGGCTATCCAATTAGAACAGTTCGTGATGAAAGGGAATAATGCTTGTTATTGAATCTATATTTTTCATATCACAACGTAATTCTAGGGATGGGTCGCTAACCAGGGTACAGAAATCATAGCTGTATTCCCCCTTCGTTGAAAACTCAAAAATCTTATTTTCTAGTCCCACGGATAAAATCTACCGCTAAAGTCTTCTTGCTAGCCTGCGAGAGCATCCGGTCTTTTCGGCTTAGGGAGAGAAGCGACGACCGGAAATACGTCTGAGGTTCGCAAGCTACCTTCTTGCAATTCGGTAAAATAAATTACGTTGTTTATACACCGTTATAGTTTTTGTCTTAGTTTACTTCGAAACACACTGATTTTTTGGCTACGCATGCTATTTACTAGCTTTATATTACAGACAAGCTCATTATCGACAAAGTAGCCTGCAAAGCTGACGGGATTAGCGGGCGTACTGTAGTTTTTTGGCGGCGAAGACGTGCGAAGATTGGTATCTTCCCTCGCAGTTTCGCCGCTCCAGGCGCCAAGAAAGTACCCCGCGCACAAGAATCCCGCCAGCTACGCAGGCTATCGACAAAACGGTTCAAGCTCTAAACACGACAAAGCAGAACCATTCTGCGACTTTTCTTCTGTAAGGAACAAATGGTTACCAGCTGGAAATAAATATTTTTAAAAACACCAAGAGCTAGGGCCGAGGAATTTCTTGTGCGAAGTGTCAGAGTTAATAGAAAGTGCAAAGGCTTTTAAGTCCATGAAAAACTCTCGTACTCAAGAAAACAAAGGGACTGGAAATAATCACTACAGCACCCAATAAATGGAAAAAAATGTATGTAAACAGTAAATCAAATCTGAATTTATTCCACTTAATGGTTTCGCTACTTTTCTGGAGTTTAATCAGGTAAAAATCGAACCTGTGTTCAGGATTAATAATACAGAAACAAAATTTCGACCGCGTTTGACTGTTGTTCAAATAAGCAGTTATGTAGAAAGCAAAATGCAGCTTAACGTTTACTATTATGCATCATCTTCTTGAAATTAGTACAATCCAAATCCCATTCTTTCTTTTTTTTTTTTTACGCACAAATCAAATATAACATAGTGTACAGCAGACAGATTTAGTTAAGGTATTACACTGTATGCCAATGTTTCTTTTTTGTAAGCATTCTTTTGAATACTCTGTACTGATCATCAGATCTGCAAATGAATATAAAAAAAAGGTCAGTAAGCAAACGGACTGTTATACTTTAGCTGGAAATTCAACTGCTGAAAAGTATGATTTTACAGACCTGTGACTTTCCAGACGGGTTCAATATAAACCGACCTCGCCTATTAAACTGCAACAGTCAACAAACATCATAGTTAAGCACAGCATTCACGATCGACTTTTATAACGTAAAACCACAGAGTTGTATGCCAAGTAACACATCATTCCACTTCACATACATACCACTGTTCATCCTCCAAGAGACTTACGAACTTATCGACTCGATCACGTTTATTGGTCTGAAAGAAATTGACCCCAAGCACTTGTTTTTATACAACCAATCATGGAAAAGTGGAATTACTTTGTAAAATAAAATGGGGGAAAATATCACGACATACTTTCAAAAATACTTTCATCTAAATGATCACATTTTAGGTTTTCATCAGATCTAAGGCATAACAAGTAGCGCCACGGGAAGGCGGTGCTCTGCAGGTTTCCCTTTAATGGCTATTCTGACCATCCACGGAACCTAAAGGTCTTTCCCCCCATTGACTCAACATCGCACGATTAAATTTAGCCCAGACAATGCTGTACACATTTCACAGCGAGGTCTGCATCAGAGCCCGGTTGTTGTAATTAATGGCATCTTAAGTCGGAATGGCATCTTTGCTTTAAGGTGACTCGAACCGGTTTTATTGGGGGGGGGGTACCATCCTACTTTGAAGCTCTCTGGTATCCCCACCTTTACTTTTATCGTAAGTCTAACACATAGAATGGATAACATATAGATCAATCTACAATATAACATAAAATTTTGGGCGATCGGAGTAAATGTCACGTGGTTGTAATGCCACGCCCCTTTGAGGTCTGAGTCGAAAATCTGCTGTTGCCGGCATTTTTTCGTGAAAATCTCTCGGCTACACATAGTGCGCATTAGTGCCTTGCGCTGAACAGAGTTTCACCAAAATCGCAAAGACCCAATTCGAGAAATTCAGCGGTTTCCAAATTTAAGTCCGATCGCCAAAAATTTTATGTTATATTGTAGATTGATCTATGTGTTATTCATTCTATGTGTTAGAGTTACGAGAAAAGTAAAGGTGGGGATACCAGAGAGCTTCAAAGTAGGATGGTACCCCCCCAAAAAAACTGGGTCGAGCCACCTTAAGGGCGGCCATCTTGGTTTCAAATCTACAGAGGGGGCGGGTATTGGGGCTTGCAGCGGTAAGGGGTGGGGGAGGGAAGCATCCCAGCTTTTATTGAAGGATCACACTGCATGGAAAACTAAAATTTTGAACTTAAAAGCTCTTACGAAAGGGCCTTCATTAAGATTCACTTACTTGGACCGCCATCTCTGCCATCATAAGGAGCTTTTTAATCCCGACAAACAACCTACAAAGGAAAGAGTATTAAAATAATAAACAAAAAGCTTTAACTAAAGAAAGGTAACAAATGCCTACCGGCCTAATTTCACTTGGGAGAGGAGCGAGAAGGGAGTCCGAAATCGCGTCAAATGAAGAAGAAAAATGTGCGCAAAATTCTACGTTCCATGTGACATACCTTCGTTGGCCAATGATGTCCTCAATTAGTTTGATTTCGCGTTCATCAAACAACTTCACCTCCTACAAAGTACATAGAGTTGACTTAGTTGTTTGCGTTTGTCTCAGCGAAATACGCCGCAGTCAAAGCAGTTCAAAGAACACCAGTATGAGCTTCTAACAGCTCCACGCCTCCAAAAACGTGCAAATCCAAATCAGAAAACAAAGGCAAAGCAAAACGAAAACAAAAGAAAACAAGCATTTGTTGATTGTGAACAGCAGATAAAAACATGCCAAACGCTGTGACAGAGGTTTCATTTGAATAGTCCCAAAACAGGATTTTGTCAACAGTCTAAACAGTTAGAAGAATAAGGTGTTACGTTTCCATAGTTGTCTCTTGGAGCAGACGGATTAAAAAAGAAAAGCGAAAAGTATCAAAAACGAGAAAAGAAACGAAGACTAAAATAGTCTAAAAACTTTGCAAACTTAGAAGAGTTTCTGAGCTTCAAGCAGTTGTTTCAGTTAGTTATCCCAGAAAACACATCCTATTTTTTCTTAACAAGCGCTAGCCTTGACGAAATTTGCAGTCGTACTCATTTCACCACCTGCTACAAAGCGCACGTTTGCCGTTTGCTTTATATAATAGGGACTTTAAGATCCAACGACGTAGACGGCAACAAGAACGTCAAAAAAAACAATTGGTTTAATAAGCCCAAACAACAACTTCGCACGTGCATCACGCTTTTTTGTACATTTCTTTCCTGTTTTTGCATGACCACAACGTGAAAATGCCTAATTTTGCGTTTTATGGAGGACGTAAACAGGTAACGACGAAATTTTATTTCTCTTTCTGAGCTTCGATATGGTCCCTTAAAATTCAGCTTCAGGACGGTTCGCCTACTTTTGACAAAGTAAGTGGGTAGGAATAATCGCTATAAAGACTGAAAGAACGCAAATTCACCTTTTAAGCGACGTTCTCGTCGCCGTCGCGTCGTTGGATCTTAAAGTCCCTAATGAGTCTTTAATCTTGATTTTAAAATAACTGACCTGTAGCACTTGTCTAAGATGTTCTACGACGGACAAACGCGGAACATGAATAACTGTGTTAAATGCCTGCACTATTCCCATGGGTTCAAGTACGTCACGGCAGCTAGTTGTACCAATAACGATCAACTTGCGACCCTATAAGGTTAAAAGAAAGCGTTAAAGTTCGAATACTTGATCCTATTTCAAACCAAAACATATGAATTTCCCTGCCCTATTTCAGACCTTAGAGTCACTTTACCCGCGAAAAAAAAAATTAAAAAAACAACAACAATTGCAGAATCTGGTTCCAGAGAGTACACAAACTTACCCTATTACAGAGACCAAATAAACCTTCCCGCATTGCACATCAATGAGCAAACAAAAAGGAATGGAGCCAAGCCTTGAGTTGAAAATTTCATATCACTGTCTTTTTACATCTCGAGGTTCGAGTAAGTACAGTGATTTTGTTAGAAATAGTTTAGGTGAGTAATGAGATTCATCTTGTGAAAAATCATGAGTCCCAGTTCAAAAAATAACGAGTTCTAAACTGAAAATGCTTGGGTATAATGTAACCAGGCAGTTACTGAATCTGAAGACAGACTCCAAAACTCTTTATCACAGTTCAATGAAATTAAAATGTAGTCCTTCTATTTAAACGACAAAAATGAGGGACTAAAATAAATATGCACCATTAAACGACAGCCACGTTAACAGCCACAGAAATCACACAAACAAGATTTTCGACAAAAAAAAAACATCTTCAGATCGATCGATCTTTGCGTCCTACGGGACGCATCCATTAAATTATTTTGCGCCTTTGGGAATTCGTATGCATCAGGGACGCAGGACACAGAATCAACAAAATCACTGAGCTACCGTAAAATTCCGAAAATAAGCCCCTCCATGTATAAGCCCCTTCAAGTATAAGCCTCCCAAAACATGTAAAGCAAAAAACCATCCGTTAAATCACCCCTCCAAATATAAGCCCCTCGGGGACTTGTACTTGGAAAGTTGCCCTCAAATACATAGTGAAACAGAGCAAAAACGGTAAATTTACTTCCAACTATAAGGCTAGCCCAATCGGTTTTGAAACGCAAAATTCCCTCTGTAGATAAGCCACTCCGAATATATAGGCCCTTCCAAAAATAAGCCCCTCAAAAAGGGCCTTTGAAAAATATAAGCCCCGGGGCTTATTTTCGGAATTTTACGGTACCTTTCTTTATAGGAACGTGGGAAAGGTCTATTTAAGTCCACTAGCAATTGAAAACCATACCCGTATCCATAGAGCTTATATTGGGGAGTGCACCTATCCCGGGTCATGAGCAGAGTGGTCCAAGGAGTAACCACGTGATTGAAAACTACAGTCTCAGTCAAAGTTGTTAGGATACGGTTGTCTTCTTGCCCTCCCAATGTTGGTGTGCAAGAATTGGTCAATTAAATGCGATAAACAACATTGGGAGGACCAGTCGACGGGACAGAAGTGAAAAAACAGCGTTGAGTGGAAGTGTCCCAACTATTTTTGTCTGAGATAGGTAAAACATGACCAGTAATACGCCATTTCCGAATTCCAACGACCCTCCTTTTCAAAACGCGGCTAAGTACAAACTCTTCCTTTTGTAAACAGACTAAGTTTTATCTGCATGAGAATAGAAAATTATTTAGATATTAATGTTTTTGCACTCGGCCTCGCTATGAAACAGAGGCTTACAGCAACTCGAAAAAGGCCTATCTGTGTCTTGATTATGAGTAATGAAAGTTTAGCTTTCGACTAGACACTAAATTGAGCTACTTTCAGGGATCCATTAAGTGCTAGTCAATCCAGAAAACCCGCTAGGGAAGAAAGCGTTTGGGTGGAAAATGCAACAGCGTAACCCATTCGAGAACCGGAAAATAGCGAGATCATTTCAGGTTTCTGGTTAACGGACCACCTACCCCTCCCATAAGTCACAATATTGCCCTAAGCGAGAAGTAAGTGCTAATGTTGACTTAGGGGAGGGGTAGGTGGTCAGTTAACCAGAAATCTCAAATGATCCCAATGGTTTCCAGTTACACATAATAGCAACTTAGATAATCCAATTAATCAGTTTGAATCGGAATCTCTTGAATAATCCTTCTCCAGGGTAAGGTTGACTTAAAGTTGACAAACCTTTCTAAGCTTCTTCTTTAGCAACACAAGCAACGCCTGTAGAACTGCGTTAGAAAATCTTGGTCCAATGGCCACATAATCTGAGAAAAAAAGTAAAGAAATAGAGAGTTAAATACGTGTGCGTGAGAGGCTGTTTCCACCCTGTGGGTATGTCGTGTTTTGCTCTCTTTATTTTTTTGTCATTAATAATTTATCTCTTTTATTTTTGTTCACACTAAAGTGGATAACAGAGAAAGAGCTAGAGCGAGTTATTGAAAACAAAGGAGACGAATTTCGTAGGAAGAAAAACAGCACATATGACAATCCCTCCATAAAAATTATGTGTAACTAGGAAGTTTGACGTTTTAGTCGTACAAAACAGCGTTGTAGTCGTGCAAAACAAAGGCAAAGGAAAGACAAAAAAGCGTGCTGCACGTGCAAATTTGTTTTTTGCTAATTAGAGGAAAAGTGTGCTGCACGTGCAATTTGTTTTTTGCTAATTAGATCTATTAGTCTTGAAGCCATTTTCATCGTCGTCCCCGTTTAGCATTACACGATTTCACTTTTTTTTGTTTACACGTATTATTAACCAGAGCTTCGCTTTTAACCCTGGCTAAATCTATATATTAATTATTTCATTTTGATTGTTTGTCTCTTTTCTTTTGCCGTTTTTGAGGGAAAAGGGGGAAGCTGGTTGGTGACCCAGCTCATTTTACGTGGACAAATTTCTAAGACAAAAAGCGAACAGCCACAGTTTGAATTTTGCTTCATGATAATACAAAGTATCTATGACCTGGGCTAACTAAAACAAAATACAACATCTTTCTTCCATGAACGTAAACTGGCACTATTAACCATTCAACGGCCAATTTTCATTTCTCTCTTTTACTCTATTTATTTTATTTACTGATGTTTATTTATTTCGCGCCTTTTTCTGCATTGTTTGCAAATTGCTCTGACAAAATGTCGGACTCCTGCGTTTTAAAGAGTAAAGAGAAAACATGTTCCTACAACTTGGATTGACAACAGAAGGAGACCGTCTTAAAACAGCGCCTTTAATAACAGCGCAAAAAGACAACATTTCCAGTCAAAGAAACATCTTTACTTAAATTCTCACAGAATACTGCTGTGGCCATACCTAGAAGACGCTCGATATCGTCAACAATGATACAGCTGAGTTCAGACTTGTCTGCATCGTCAAATATCTGTTCAAAAGCAAAGCAGAGCAACAATTTAACTCTTATTTATTTACTTTAAATTCCAGCATCTCACGTTAGTGATGACACCGGTTTCTTACGTCTCCTACCGGAGAGGAGACCAAGGCAACATTTTAACGTGGACATAAGAGCCACGTGAAAGTCAAGCCAATTACAGGGAAAAGGCACTACCTTCTTTCCTTGTTATTGGAGACTTAAAGATTACAGGAGAAGATTTAACCTAACGTTTGTTCGCGTATTCTCAAAAGCTAGACACTCCGGAAAGCTTCATTTTCGTTTTTTAATTCGTCAGAAAAGTTAAAGTTAACCCCTCTCCCGATCGCAAAATGATAAAACGTCTTAATTTAATAACTTGTTTCGATCATTCTCGCTAAAACATGTACTAGAATGAGGACGGCTATTGCATTTTCCCGCCAAAGACGCTGGTTCACGCGCGCACTACTTAGTATTGAGAATGAAAGGGTCTCTATTTTAGAGTGGTTTTCGTTTGAGTGTCGTAAAACCAAAACCAAAGTAATTACTCTGGCCAATCACATAGGACACAGACAATACATTGAACCAATCAAAACTCGAAGTAATTACATGTGGCTGACGCAAAGCGCGGGAAAATGCATGCGAGCGCGTCACAATTGGCTTTGGTTTTACTTCTGATTGGATGAAAAGGTGGCGCGAATCTTTTAAGCCAATCGCATCGTGTAGAAAGTGCAAAACCAATTACTTTTCGACACTCAAATGAAAACCGCTCTAACCCTTTTAAACCCTAAGATCGAAGTCTGAATTCTCATTTGTTGCCGCTATTCATTTCCTACAGACTGAAGTAGTCGGGAGAAGTTGATAAATATCAAGCAAATTCATCTTGACTGATCATGAGTCCGTAATTCTCGTGACCGCTCTCAGTTTTACAAAGCATTGATATTACGAGGAGAGATTTGTATGTAAGTTTTGATCTAGTTTAAGTTAATTTAATTCTTAAATACACGACCCCACAAGCTTTTATAGCTTTAAAAATCACCGTGTTTAAATGAAGATTATGTATGTATATAAGTATGCTGATCACTCTTAGGGCTTAAAGGGTTAAGAACCTGAGGCCCGTTTCTCGAAAGTCCCGGTAACTTTTCGGGCCCGAAGTCAAATATTCAAATCGAAATACAAAGAATAAGAGCGCGGGTCCCAGCTAGCAGACTACTCCATTTTGTTTCACTAAGTGATGGTTTTATCATGCTAGATGCAAAACTATTGAACCTCGATCTTTAATGCAAACGGTGACAGCTTACCGGGCCCGTTAATTATCGGGACTTTCGAGAAACGAGCCCCTGGGCCGGGTTGTTCGAAGCTGGGTTAAGGTAACCCAGGGTTCGTGCGAAATTTGACCTCAGATATGGGAGCTTAAAAAGCAAATTCAGTTAAATTCTCTTTGCCTACAATTTGATGATTGGGTACTCTAAAAAGAATAGAGAAAATTATCCGAGTGAGAGCTTTTCAGTAGAAGAAAACGAACCCCGGGTTAGCGCTAACCAGCTACCAGAGTACTGGTTCGGTTCCGAGAATCGAACCCGCGATCCTGCTGTGCAGATCCGGGCTCTACCAATTGAGCTAAAATACCACGGTTAAATAGAAGGCAATAAACTCACCTTTTTAATGGTTTGACATTTCGCACTCTCAATAAATCCAATCATGTTTTCCGGTGTGCACATCTTGATGAACGGGAAGTCTGACATGAGCGCCATCTGTACAGCCAGTGCTGTTTTGCCGCAACCCACAGGGCCTAAAACCAACAAAAGACAACACAATGAGAAGTTTCAATAACTTGCCTTCTGTTACGCTGTGAGCAAGCTCTCTTGACGATCGCTGGGGTCGACTTAGCCTGCGCCACAAACGAAAATTAACTCTGGGGAAGCCCGTCTGCGAAACAGCGCCGAAATCCGTGTTTTGGGCCCACACCGGCGTACCAACATTTGAGTACGTGCCATAATTGGCCTGCTAAAAAAGCCATTCACGATTTGTTGCTTATCAGAATTAAAGGAAATTCATAACGCATTTCCGGTAATTCATTTAGTCCGTTTGGGGCCAATCAGAATTAAAGAAAATTCAAAACGCATTTCCGGTAATTCATTTAGTCCGTTTGGGGCCAGTCAGAATTAAAGGAAATTCTAGACGCATTTCCGTTAATTCATTTAGTCCGTTAGGGCCCCAGAACAAGCATATGGGCGCTGCTTCCCAGACGTTACTAACCGGGGTTAAATTACTTCGCGACACAGGATAGGATCCACTCGGCGAGCGGGCGGTTGCTGCCGTTCCCTTCAATGTCCACCCATTACCCTTAAATCCTGATGCAGATACGATAGTGAGTTCAAATCCGCTTTACCCTTGAAATCAATGATTAAATGACAGATGATACGCCTCCCTTCTTGAAGACAAATGATCCCCAAAATACACGTAAGCTCTGTCTGTAAGAACAAAATCCAACTTTGTCGCCCTTATTTTTGACAGTTATTGCTATCGTGTCTACTGCAATCATGATGATCGATTAAAATCCGAATTCAGCTTTCGATGCATGGGCTGGTAAAAGGAAAATCTGTCGGACAACCTCGTCTTGGTTCCCCTTGTCGCCATTTTCACCTCAGTCAATAAAAAAGCTGATACCAACCTTCAAGTAAAACTGTTATTGGTGAAGTAATGTCTTGCGCTCTTGTCTGCTGTAATAATAACCTGCCATCATCTAAAATCCTTTGTATTTCGTTTCCCCAGCGAACAATTCCTGAAAATCGAAGAAAAGGACTGATTAAGCAGAAATCTAGCAACCCGACCTTCATCGCACTGATTAATGGAATGAAAAAGCAGCCGACATTTCGTGACGGTTTCCCCGCCAAATGACGTCGGCGTAACGACTGCAGAAATTCCATACTGCAGGGGTTTCAATAAAAGTTGAAGTAGCCAGCAGGTTTGAATAGACTAACCGACTGTATCAAGAAGGGGCCGTTAGTTCCCTTTTTTTAGGGGGAGGGGGTCTGCGTGCGTTCTACCCCAGAACATTTTGAAATTTCAAAGTCCTAAAATACGATTTTCAGCGTTCTGGCGACTAAATTTGAGGACGAAGGAGCCAAAAAAAAAATAACTTTCAATTTATCACAAAACACAATCAATTCCTACAAGCAATGAAAAAATGATGAAAAATAAATTAAGCGCTTATGCACGTAAAAAAATTCTGCGTAAACCTATAAAGAAACTTGTGAAAAAAATGACTGAAATATAGCGTTCACATGGCTAACGCATAACGTAAAACTATTGGGACTTTTTGAAAACACATGATAATTACGTTTTCATTCAGTTTTTATGATATATTTTTGGTTTCCAACGTTATTCAAACTAGTTGCTTCTTCTTTCTAGAAAAAGTGGCCGACCTCTATGAGCAAAGTAGCCGATGTGTTTTGTCGGCCGTCGGTGCTTATTGAAACCCCTGCATACTGATGACGAGTCATTACCCAGATCTGGGTAGTGCTGTAGAAGCAAATTTCTCTAGCGGCACGATCACAATCAGAAGTACTACCCAGATCTGGGTAGTGGCGCGTCATCACTATGCAATTTCTGCGCGCGTTTCTCAGACATCATTTCGCGGGGAAACCAGAGGTGACGTTGCCAAATGTCAGCTTTTTTCTCAGGACCTAAGGCACTCCCAGGGCAGTTTTATCCATGTTTTCAGCAAGCGAAGTGATAAAACGGCCTGGCGGAATGGCTGCGACATTAGCCTCCCTCATTAACTGCGTATGTAGCCCAGCTTAATGGATATCTCTTGGAGAACATAACATACATACATAACATGATATAGTTATAGACACCACTCCGCCCTGCCCCCTCCCCCTCCCCCACACACACACACACTCCACCCCCCACCACAAGGCACACCTTCACCACTCACCATTTGCAACATACAGGTCCAGATTGTCATCAGCAGGTCCAAACGCCTAAAGCAAAAGAAAAAGGAAACGGCTTAAAGGACAGAAGAATTTGGATTGTAAGAGTGACGAATAGATTTGGATTGAGTGATTTTTTACGCGCACAAAATAGAACGGAACATTTTCCTTTTTTTTGCAACTAGGGGGTACGAACGTATGTAAAATGTAATATGTAGTACGCCATAAAAGTAAATTTGACGAATGACGAATGGAATACGCACAAGTAGGAAAAAATCATCATCATCATCATCATCAAAGTACAACTGCCCTTTTACAGAGCGAAATGACGCGCACTGTTCAATTATCCTTGCATGACTTGTTATGTTAAAAAGCCAATCATAGGATTGAGGATTTTCCTTTGCCTTTTGCAGTAAACAGAAAGCTTGCTTTACTTACCGGTTTGATGTCGTGCTCCAGGGCGTGATAGAAGTCCTCACGTCTTATCAAAATTTTTTCCACAGCTTCAGGATCAATTTCGAAATTGTTTTTAAGCTGAAAAAACCAAAACAGAAGAAATTGAAATTCAGTCTACTCTCTCATAACGGACACCTCTGCAAAACGGACACTCAGAGTTGGTCCCTGCCTTTCTTTACTCCCTCTATTTGACTCTCTATAAGACGGACACCTCTCTAAGACGGACACATACTGCAGGTCCCCAAGGCGTCCGTCTCAGAAAGAGTTGACTTTACCGTGTTGGCTGTGGCATCGAACTTGGTTTTTTTTTTATCCTTTTAGGACCAAAAGTGTTCGTGGATATCTGGGGCTTAATGAGTTAAAAGGTAGAAGTTGGAATATTTCTCATAGGATCCCGAGAAAATGAATGTCATATTTCACTGAATTACATCTTGCACATGAAATTTTCAGAATTTTACCTGTGTAATCACAATTCTTGTGAAATTTGACATTCAGTTTTCTCGGACTTCCAAGAGAAATTTTCGTTGGTGTTACTACAGATGATTTATTACATCTTAAGCCCTTGAAAAATGTAAAAAAAAATTCAGTATTCTTTAAATTATTCTGGTACAAGGTTTTTGTCCACTGAAAATTAAATTACTCAATTTCCTCGTGGATTCCGTCTTAATCACATTTGTCACCATTGCAATGTTCCTTAAAGTCCAACACTATTCCCCGAAACTACTTGACCGCATGTTTACCCCGCACGACTCTTAACATTCCTCGCTCGGTAAACTATATGAAGAATAGGGGCACGCTTTCAAACAAAAAGTATCTAGGGTAGCTTCCTTGATTTATTTTTTCTTAACTCAAACTCGTTCGGTGGTAGTCAGCAAATCAGTGCACTCTCCTTTTACTGTACCTGGATGAAGCGATTCATAGCTGTGGACTGCGCTGCGCGAACAAGTCCTTCAATCTCTGCACCGGTAAAGTTCTTAGTCTGCACGGCCAAATCAGCCAGGTCGACATCTGGTGCAAGGAGATTATTTTCTCTCATCTTAGCTGTGTGTATCTCCAGGATTTGAACTCGTCCAGCCTCATCTGGCAAGCCTGGTCAACAAACAGCGTTATAAAAACAAAAACTCACCTTTTTAATGGTTTGACATTTCGCACTCTCAATAAATCCAATCATGTTTTCCGGTGTGCACATCTTGATGAACGGGAAGTCTGACATGAGCGCCATCTGTACAGCCAGTGCTGTTTTGCCGCAACCCACAGGGCCTAAAACCAACAAAAGACAACACAATGAGAAGTTTCAATAACTTGCCTTCTGTTACGCTGTGAGCAAGCTCTCTTGACGATCGCTGGGGTCGACTTAGCCTGCGCCACAAACGAAAATTAACTCTGGGGAAGCCCGTCTGCGAAACAGCGCCGAAATCCGTGTTTTGGGCCCACACCGGCGTACCAACATTTGAGTACGTGCCATAATTGGCCTGCTAAAAAAGCCATTCACGATTTGTTGCTTATCAGAATTAAAGGAAATTCATAACGCATTTCCGGTAATTCATTTAGTCCGTTTGGGGCCAATCAGAATTAAAGAAAATTCAAAACGCATTTCCGGTAATTCATTTAGTCCGTTTGGGGCCAGTCAGAATTAAAGGAAATTCTAGACGCATTTCCGTTAATTCATTTAGTCCGTTAGGGCCCCAGAACAAGCATATGGGCGCTGCTTCCCAGACGTTACTAACCGGGGTTAAATTACTTCGCGACACAGGATAGGATCCACTCGGCGAGCGGGCGGTTGCTGCCGTTCCCTTCAATGTCCACCCATTACCCTTAAATCCTGATGCAGATACGATAGTGAGTTCAAATCCGCTTTACCCTTGAAATCAATGATTAAATGACAGATGATACGCCTCCCTTCTTGAAGACAAATGATCCCCAAAATACACGTAAGCTCTGTCTGTAAGAACAAAATCCAACTTTGTCGCCCTTATTTTTGACAGTTATTGCTATCGTGTCTACTGCAATCATGATGATCGATTAAAATCCGAATTCAGCTTTCGATGCATGGGCTGGTAAAAGGAAAATCTGTCGGACAACCTCGTCTTGGTTCCCCTTGTCGCCATTTTCACCTCAGTCAATAAAAAAGCTGATACCAACCTTCAAGTAAAACTGTTATTGGTGAAGTAATGTCTTGCGCTCTTGTCTGCTGTAATAATAACCTGCCATCATCTAAAATCCTTTGTATTTCGTTTCCCCAGCGAACAATTCCTGAAAATCGAAGAAAAGGACTGATTAAGCAGAAATCTAGCAACCCGACCTTCATCGCACTGATTAATGGAATGAAAAAGCAGCCGACATTTCGTGACGGTTTCCCCGCCAAATGACGTCGGCGTAACGACTGCAGAAATTCCATACTGCAGGGGTTTCAATAAAAGTTGAAGTAGCCAGCAGGTTTGAATAGACTAACCGACTGTATCAAGAAGGGGCCGTTAGTTCCCTTTTTTTAGGGGGAGGGGGTCTGCGTGCGTTCTACCCCAGAACATTTTGAAATTTCAAAGTCCTAAAATACGATTTTCAGCGTTCTGGCGACTAAATTTGAGGACGAAGGAGCCAAAAAAAAAATAACTTTCAATTTATCACAAAACACAATCAATTCCTACAAGCAATGAAAAAATGATGAAAAATAAATTAAGCGCTTATGCACGTAAAAAAATTCTGCGTAAACCTATAAAGAAACTTGTGAAAAAAATGACTGAAATATAGCGTTCACATGGCTAACGCATAACGTAAAACTATTGGGACTTTTTGAAAACACATGATAATTACGTTTTCATTCAGTTTTTATGATATATTTTTGGTTTCCAACGTTATTCAAACTAGTTGCTTCTTCTTTCTAGAAAAAGTGGCCGACCTCTATGAGCAAAGTAGCCGATGTGTTTTGTCGGCCGTCGGTGCTTATTGAAACCCCTGCATACTGATGACGAGTCATTACCCAGATCTGGGTAGTGCTGTAGAAGCAAATTTCTCTAGCGGCACGATCACAATCAGAAGTACTACCCAGATCTGGGTAGTGGCGCGTCATCACTATGCAATTTCTGCGCGCGTTTCTCAGACATCATTTCGCGGGGAAACCAGAGGTGACGTTGCCAAATGTCAGCTTTTTTCTCAGGACCTAAGGCACTCCCAGGGCAGTTTTATCCATGTTTTCAGCAAGCGAAGTGATAAAACGGCCTGGCGGAATGGCTGCGACATTAGCCTCCCTCATTAACTGCGTATGTAGCCCAGCTTAATGGATATCTCTTGGAGAACATAACATACATACATAACATGATATAGTTATAGACACCACTCCGCCCTGCCCCCTCCCCCTCCCCCACACACACACACACTCCACCCCCCACCACAAGGCACACCTTCACCACTCACCATTTGCAACATACAGGTCCAGATTGTCATCAGCAGGTCCAAACGCCTAAAGCAAAAGAAAAAGGAAACGGCTTAAAGGACAGAAGAATTTGGATTGTAAGAGTGACGAATAGATTTGGATTGAGTGATTTTTTACGCGCACAAAATAGAACGGAACATTTTCCTTTTTTTTGCAACTAGGGGGTACGAACGTATGTAAAATGTAATATGTAGTACGCCATAAAAGTAAATTTGACGAATGACGAATGGAATACGCACAAGTAGGAAAAAATCATCATCATCATCATCATCAAAGTACAACTGCCCTTTTACAGAGCGAAATGACGCGCACTGTTCAATTATCCTTGCATGACTTGTTATGTTAAAAAGCCAATCATAGGATTGAGGATTTTCCTTTGCCTTTTGCAGTAAACAGAAAGCTTGCTTTACTTACCGGTTTGATGTCGTGCTCCAGGGCGTGATAGAAGTCCTCACGTCTTATCAAAATTTTTTCCACAGCTTCAGGATCAATTTCGAAATTGTTTTTAAGCTGAAAAAACCAAAACAGAAGAAATTGAAATTCAGTCTACTCTCTCATAACGGACACCTCTGCAAAACGGACACTCAGAGTTGGTCCCTGCCTTTCTTTACTCCCTCTATTTGACTCTCTATAAGACGGACACCTCTCTAAGACGGACACATACTGCAGGTCCCCAAGGCGTCCGTCTCAGAAAGAGTTGACTTTACCGTGTTGGCTGTGGCATCGAACTTGGTTTTTTTTTTATCCTTTTAGGACCAAAAGTGTTCGTGGATATCTGGGGCTTAATGAGTTAAAAGGTAGAAGTTGGAATATTTCTCATAGGATCCCGAGAAAATGAATGTCATATTTCACTGAATTACATCTTGCACATGAAATTTTCAGAATTTTACCTGTGTAATCACAATTCTTGTGAAATTTGACATTCAGTTTTCTCGGACTTCCAAGAGAAATTTTCGTTGGTGTTACTACAGATGATTTATTACATCTTAAGCCCTTGAAAAATGTAAAAAAAAATTCAGTATTCTTTAAATTATTCTGGTACAAGGTTTTTGTCCACTGAAAATTAAATTACTCAATTTCCTCGTGGATTCCGTCTTAATCACATTTGTCACCATTGCAATGTTCCTTAAAGTCCAACACTATTCCCCGAAACTACTTGACCGCATGTTTACCCCGCACGACTCTTAACATTCCTCGCTCGGTAAACTATATGAAGAATAGGGGCACGCTTTCAAACAAAAAGTATCTAGGGTAGCTTCCTTGATTTATTTTTTCTTAACTCAAACTCGTTCGGTGGTAGTCAGCAAATCAGTGCACTCTCCTTTTACTGTACCTGGATGAAGCGATTCATAGCTGTGGACTGCGCTGCGCGAACAAGTCCTTCAATCTCTGCACCGGTAAAGTTCTTAGTCTGCACGGCCAAATCAGCCAGGTCGACATCTGGTGCAAGGAGATTATTTTCTCTCATCTTAGCTGTGTGTATCTCCAGGATTTGAACTCGTCCAGCCTCATCTGGCAAGCCTGGTCAACAAACAGCGTTATAAAAACACGGAGAAACAACACCTCGCTCACTATAAAGAATATGCCCTGTCGATCCTCTATTTCAATAAGGAATATTACACATTGGCCAGACAAACAAAAATGTGTGCAATCTCGTATTTTTCCAACAGCAATACATACTACTGCATAAAAACAGAGAGAAAACCTATGCAACTTTTAAATAAATGATAGAACGCCCGCAAACAAACACAAACATTTTCATATTCACTAACTATAATCCGCTTTTAGGCCTATAAAGAACTCATTATGCATTAAAATCAGGGATGAATTTTTTAGGTTTCTGGGAAACTGCCCACCTACCCCTCCCCTAAGCCAACATTATCACTCACTTCTCACTTAAGGCAAAATGTTGGCTTAGGGGAGGGGTAGGTAGACAGTTTCCCAGAAACCTTAAATTGATCCAATGTCAGTGTACGCAATAAAGAAATACGTCTTCACGGACTCTTTTTGCGGCAGCTGGCATAATTCGTTAGCATACATTACTTAAAGTATCAGTAGTATGCAATGCTGCATGCAAGGCGAATTTAATTTTCGCGTGATCTTACTGAGTTAACCATGACAAGAGAGCCAATAGAGAGGGGTAGTGAGAGGTCACGCTACCGTGGGTAGTACCGTGGGTAGCAAGAATTCTGGATCTCGACAACCTTTCTTGACAGAGACGGTCATTTGCATTGTCGAACGATGGAAGAAAAGTATGGGCTACCGTCCTGTTTTTAAGTGCAGTCATGCACAAGAAAGTCATACAGTCATGTCAATTCTTTTTTCTGCCATATTTGAAGGACCACTGTTGGCTGAGATCCCGACATTTTGCTACCATGGCAAAGTGACGTAAACACTTCTTCTCTCTATTAAAATTTATGTAGAATCTCACCTATTTCAACTTGCACTTCCAGTCGACCAGGTCGAAGCAGTGCATCATCAATAAGATCCCTCCTGTTTGTCATACCTTGAAGTAAAAGCAAAACTATCTTGTAAAGCACGTGCCACAACTTGAATTTCTGGGCCTTAAAATGGATTGGGCCAACAAAATCCAGCTTTCAGCAAATTCTATACTTGTCACCTCTTGACTTTCTCAAACACCTTTGCAAGGGTTCTATTTTGAGTCTCCTGGACGCAACATTTCAGTGGAGAGCAGCGTTGCGTAACGACACAATAGAGAACTTAAAGGGACAGGTGCACGGTTCAGCGCATGCTCGTGAATCAAAATGCTATTTTCCGGCCGCGACATGCTGTATCGCCTACGAAAGCAATATGATCATGTCGTAATGTTGTCAAAGAACCAATGTGCACACTCCCCAGGCAGTCACTTGATCAACTTGGGTACAAATAGCTGTAAATTAATCAACCATGGAATAAAACCCCCGGGTCAACAAAAAACTCAACGTTGGTAGTGTTGGCATAATCCACTAATTTTTCTGCGATTTTAGCACTCCTCCATCCTACTGCACATTACTCTGAAATACACTTCTACTTTGAAATACACTCTGAGATCGCTGACATACATGTGAGTGGGATTATTAACCGATAGAATTAATAATAAATTGGAAAAACGTAATTTAATTAATGAGCGTGCGCTGAACCGTGAATCTGTCCCTTTAAGCAACGACGACGACGGCAACGGCAACTAGAACGACAAAAAAGCAATAGGTTCAGATTGGCAAAACAACAACTTTGCACGTGCATCACGCTTTTTTGTACATTTCTGAGCCGTCGTTAGTGCTGACGCTGCACTTTCATGGATTAAAGTGCAAAAAACCGCCTGTCCTTGTCTTCTGCTGGTGAAAGAAAAAGAAAAGAACGTGTAACTATCTCAGGAAATCTTAAGTGGAGGTTTTTTTCAACGGTTGATTTGACGAATTAAACGAGATGAAACAAGCGCGATAAAGTTTGAGGCAGCGCGAATTCACTGTTTAAATGACGTTTTTGTAGTCGTCGCCGTCTTAGATGCTTACGCTCCCAATTGGAGGCTGTGTGGGGAACTAGGCTTTTCAATACATACAAATCTTGCATTCAATTTTCCGCACTTCCTATTTTCTGGCCAGTAACTATGAGGAAATTCAAATGCTTAGAACTAATTTGGTAACGGAAAGTAACAATGAGACTTCCTGTTCTTGTTCTAAACTTTTAAAAGGCCTTGCCCGTACATATCCCATCCTACAGTGTGTAGCAAGTTGTCCCGGAATCAGTAACCAAGAATCAGTAATTTCAATTATGCGAATCGTCAACTAATTCTTACCAATCAGAAGCACGTTGTTGAGTTGCTCCACACCATCGATCTAAAGAGACGTTAAATAATAAAGCTAAAGCATGTCCAACCAACACCAAATCAAACTAACTCGGTGAAACAGTTTTGAATCTAAAGTAGAACCTCGATATACCGAAGGGCCAAGGCACTGGCAAAATTTATTCGCTATATCGAGTTTTTTTTTTCATATATTTTACTATATATTACTAGCGTAAAGAAAATCGTTGGTTCTACCGAGGACTTCGTTATACAGAGATTCGTTGTATCGAAGTTCCACTGTAGGGATTTGCAGAACACTTAGGCCCCGTCCACCTGTACGAATCCGGACATACAGGAATTAGCTTTCTGTCCACACGAAATCAGTAAATCTGTTCACCGAAACCACATCTTTTTGGACTTCTCTCCAATGTGGTTTAAGGGCCCTGTCCACACGACGCCGCGGGTAAAAAAGATACGCGGGTTCAAACCTTTCCGGTTTCGTGTGGACAAAAGTCAATGGTAATATGCACCACAATGTTCCGGTAGTTACACTAGTTGCACTAAACAATATGGTGAATAGGTCGAAGAATTTGCAAACATCATTGCCACCCGACCATGGTACAGTTAAGGCCTACACCAAAGAAAATAAATTCTTCAACGATTTTACCTTAGCCAGAAGTTGATTGACAACTGAGTCTTGAACGCCTGTGCCGCCACTCTACAAGGAAATTAAAAGAGAGGTAAGTTACCACCGTATAAGGCGCATAAACAACAGTGACAGAAACTTCTTAACACTAAAACTGCAAATGGTATAAAAATCACTCACAAAGTCGTGTACTTACATTATACATATATCTTGACTTGCACACCGCATCAAACTCGTCAAAGATGATGAGATGGAGGCCGCTGCTATCACTGAACTGAAAAATCAAAGGAGAGGATGAAAGCACTATGACCGAGAGAACAACAAGAATCATAGCCTGTTCCAGGCTCTCAGATAGTAGGGATGACGCGTAAGTGAAAGAAAGACACGCGAAAATATAAGCGCGTGATCTGGGAAACGGTGGCGGTGGTTCAGAATGGCGGTGGCGGGAAAAAGGAAATCCGCCGACTTTCCTCTCCCCAGTTCCCTCCCGTTTTATTTTCGTGTCCGCGCTTTCTCAATATAAGGAGCTTAATCAACTACGACGACGACCACAACGACGACTTCAAAACAACAATAGGTTTAATGATCAAAACAACTGCTCTGCACGTGCGTCACGCTTTTTAGTACATTTCTTTGACGTCCACTGCACGACTACGACGTGAAACCTCCTAATTTGACGTTTTACGGAGGACGTGGACATACGACGACGAAATTTCCTTCCTCTTTTTTAACCTGAATAAAATCCTTAAGAATTCAACTCCAGGAATAGTCGCCTTCATTTGACATATTGAGCGGGTCCAAATAGACGCGATTAAGTTTGAAAGAAAGCAAATTCATTGTTTTACATGTTTCCACTGCCGTCGTCGTTGTCCTTGCTTAAGGTTCGTAATTTCGCGGACACGACGCCTGGAACAGGCTACAAAAAAAAGAACACTTTCTTCATAAAATGTCAGATACCAATGCTGTCATCGTTGTTGAGAGTACAGATATCGATTTCTTTGTTATCTGGCTGGAATATTTTTTCCCTGACAGCACGCTCTCCCATTGGTTACTTTGTGGTCACATGCCATCTAACAAAAAAAATAATTGTTCCCCAACTCTGAGATTAAGAGTTTTAAAATTACAGTATACATTTTCCCGAAGCAAACAAACCTTTCTCTGCTCTTCTTCTGCTTCAGCAAATAATTTTCTAAAATGAAGAATGATAAAAAAGGGTGTTCTAGTATTCACGATAATCACAATTGAGGAGCAATGGTAGATGAAAACTAACAAAAATTCTGGCATGGTGAATAAAAATATAAAGATATTTATTATCAGCGGCAAAGAGTACATGAAAAGAAGATTATTTAAAGCAAGAAGCTTCCTTCGCGACGGAGCATATCCCATCTACGTACAAACGCCGTAAGCCTTTTTTTTTTATAAATCAGTAAAACAATTTTTGAATACTCGTTGCTCGACCGACCTTATATTTGCTTCGGACTCTCCAACATATTTATTCAGCACCTCTGAAAAAAAAACGTGAAGCTAAATTAGGATTTTCAAGAACAATGAACAGAGCGAACATCAAATGGGTCAAAATAAATTCTAGGACTTATAAGGCATCAATGGATTACATTGTAAGATTAATACATAACATTAATACTGATATTGTTATCTTTCGATAGCTTCTGTAGCAAGCATTTCCGACGAAATCGGTATTGCCCAAAAGTTTCGCTCTCGTTCCAACTTTCTCAACGAACTTGTGCAGAAACGCTTGCTACGTATACACAGGCTACTTGAATATTCTGATTAAATTCATTACCTGGTCCACTGATTATTTTGGGTTCTCTTGTGTTTAACATCTTTCCAATTTGTCGAGCCATCAATGTCTTACCAGTACCTGAAAAAAACAATACCTTAAACCTTTCAATCCTAGAACACGTTATGGAGAGACACTCTAACTTGTAAATCTGTGGACAAAATCCCGTGCTACCTTTAAAATGAAATCTTTTTGGCAGAGCTTTTGCGTGGTACCATTTCTTTCTTCTGATTTTATAAAAGGAAATGTGAACTTTCTAGCAGACGTTTTCTTTGGTCCAGTTTTCAAGGTCTCATTTCCCGAACAGTGTTCTTTCCATAGTGTTAACTTTGTTGTCATCGTTGATGCTGCTTTTTTTGTTCTTGTTGTTGTTTTTTTAGATAAAGTAGGTTTAAGGCTAGCAATAAATCATCACGTCTTGGAGCTACAAGTCAATCTTTTTCTTTCAACATCCACCCTGGTTACACACATTGTCTCTAGGGGCTGAATTTTTTAAAATGTGGTGCGGCAGCGCGCACAGTGAACATTCCGTCATACCTGGAGGACCATACAAAAGAATTCCTTTCACATGCCTCAGACCTATGAGATAATACACACATTCAAAGTTACTTGTTGCCATTGTGTTAACTGGTTATTGGCATCAGAGCTGTGTTTACAGGTCCTTGTGATGTTCATTTATAATTAGAACTGATTATCATTTTGGTCAGCGGCTGAAAACGTTCACTACATAATGACCTGGCATAGTCTGCAAAATAAGACCATCATTTGTCCTACAAATTCTCAGAATACTTATGTTTGACTTCTTTTGAAACTTAGAGTAGTCAGCTGAATTTAATGTAGTACTTAGTTCACTAAAAATATTAACTACAGGCCAGTAATGATAGCCCTGCCTTTGGAGAGTACTACCAAACAAAAAAAAAAAAAAAGGAACACACACCCAGCTGTGAGCCTCCAAACTGAGCTGCTGCACACCTGTCATGCTAACTAATATTATTGAAAAAAAAAAAGAATATTGACCAGATAACAGACAAGACTGTAAGGCTGCTATGCGACTAGAAAGAGCAACAGGAAAAAAAATATACCTAGCTTGTCCACAACTTCTGGGGGAAAAAGACGTGTTGCAAAAGCTCTTCTTATGATGTTAGAGAATTCCTGGTTAAAAGAGCATCAACAGAAATCGATGTTAAATTCCACTTTCAAAACTGGGTACAAAAAAATTTTGTTATTTTTTCATAACCAGGCCTCAGTTGTTGAAAAGGTGGAGAGCGCAGCCGCTATCCACTTCATAAAATCTCTATCCAATATACATGTATACCACAATTGGTTTGCAAAATACAGCTGTAGAGCCTCATTTGATGCAAAGCGCTATCCAGCTTTTGAATAGCTTGGGCTAAATATAAATGAAATGAAGACAAAGGAGTACATATATGTACAATCTTTGTGTAACTGCAGAAAGCAAAGAATAAAAAAGTTTGTCTTAGTCTTAGAAAGGAGTAGGACACAAAATGAGGGGGTGTCCGCAACAACATTGTTAGTTACTCCTGATGAAATGTCAAAATCTTGTTTTGTTTCAAAAGCAAATTAATAATAGAGCAATTTATCAGAAGTTTGTTGGAGCTCTTTCCTCCTCACATCTTCAAGATGATGGTCCAGGACTGTGAACACACAAAAAAAATAATTTCATACTGCTCAGCAGTTTAATTACCTTGTCAAGACCTCCAATTCCCAGCTTTGTGAAATCCCAATCTCTGCTTATGATGGACTGTGTCGCAGCTTTTCTAAAATTTAAAGAACATAATAGTAACATTATGGCCAGTCTGACTGAACTGTAAGTTTAGGTGCTTATTAAACATTTGAACTGGCCAGCTTGACAGAATATTTTTTGAAAAAGAAATACAGTGTAGCCTTTTTCAATAGTTTTTGCAAAAACCTTTTACTGTCAATAATTATACTACAGTCACGCCTCTGCTAATGGCCACCTCTCTACAACGGCGAATAAAAAATCCATACATTGACTCTTGTTTAAAACCTCTCAACAATGGCCACCTCTTTACAACGGCCACTTTCTTCTATTCCCAAGGTAGCCGTTGTAGAGAGGTTCAACTATTTTGTTAGGAAAAGATAGTCTCCCTCACAACCTTTTTATTCTTGTCACGCAACAAAGTGCTCATTGTGTGACAAGACAAAAACGGCTGCGAGGGAGACTAAGGAATACAGTGATCTGGCTGGATATCAGTGAAATTCTCTTTACAAGTGGATTGGTCTGGACTGATACATGACTGTACACAAAGGGTGCTTTCCATTCAGCAAAAATTTTGTTTGAAATTTTGAATTTCCATCTGCCAAGTGGATCACCTACATTCCTGTTGTACAGACCCAACCCAAGCCACTGCGCATTTGGCTATTGCACACAGTAATTGTCAGTAGGATACAGAAGAGCAGTACTGGGGACAACAGTTTTGACAAATTGAAAGGGACATTTTGGTCTGACCTGCAAAAATAACCAGACTAGTCAAAGTGGACCACCTTCAAAGCTGACCTCAAATATTCTGGTCAGAGTGAACTGAATGGTCTTTTCTGACATTTTATTTCTATAAAACAAAATTTGCGGAATTTTATGGAAAGTGAAATTAATAAGCTGGAAAGTGACAAAAGTTGCAACTTGGCTCTTCATGCCCATTTTAGTGTATCAGCTAACATCTTTACATCTTAAGTTGCCATACAGGTATAATATTTTTGGAACATTTCAGGGAAGCTTTAGAACTCAATTACCCAGTGGAGAAGAGTACATGTACACTACACTGTACTCACCCCTTTGCAGTACCAGTGAGATTAAGCACTGATCCCTGAAAAAGAGAGACAATAACGTGATTCAATTGAGAAGGAAAGGGTGCTACCCAATTTGCTAGGTCTACAGTAATGCAAACATTTCTCACCACCATAAAAAAACCAAACCAAACAAAAATTACAGTAACAACCAACAGTCAGAACATCATGTAAGATTTTGTGCATTGCCAACTGTGAATTGTTGTGAGTGATTACCTCTGCCCGTTCAAACAGAACCTGGGTATTTCTTGTTATCATTCCCATGGAAACCTACAGGAAAATAAGGAACCAAACAACAAAATGCTGAGAGGATAAGGAGGGAAAGAAAAGCACCAAAACAACATGACATTTATCAAAATGCAACAGCACATAATATTGAGCAGTGAGAGTAAAACTGCTAGCACAGATAACTGCATAGGAAAGTTATTAACCAAGTTAATTTATACCATAATACAATTGATGTAAAGTGCACTCTGTTTGGTCAATTATCTAATTTACTATTTGCACAAAAGGTAAATAGGTGATGGAAGCTAGTGGATGCACAGAGCAATATGTACGTAAACCTGCTGTGTGAAACAATAACTCAATCGTTCAAGCTGAGCAGTTTGCCGTCTTTTAATCACATTGAACCCCATTTAACTCATTAAGAGGTAAGAAGCAACAGTTTACTAAACAAGGAACTCTCCCAAAACGAAAACGTGGTGGTTCTTCCGACTGTAGTTATTGATCTATCTTTCTTTGTTTTAGTTTCAATGTAGTGTGGGTTAATTGTTCCAGTCATCCTTTTTTTTCACCTAAATGAAAGTAATATAAAGTTTTCAGCTTTTTGACTGTGGACCACTTATACTAATGTGATGTTATACTAATGGAATCATTAAAATTTTGAAAGAAACAAAAGAAATAGAGTGAAATCTACTCAATCTGTAGATACAGCCTTCAGGCGGTGTTTTACAACATGACAAAAAAGTACAAACTTGTATCAGAAAAGTATCATTAATGGATATGTTACAGGTCAAATTTGACTTAAGGTTAAATTTGTAACCTAGGTTGATTCTCAATTTCCTTTGTCTCCTAGTCCTAATTCATGAATTATTAGGACTAGGAGACAAAGGAAATTAAGAATCAACCTAGGTTAAATCAAAATTGACCTGAAATCAAATTTGACCTGTAACAGATATACATGTAGCTAAATTAAAATTCATAAAAACAAACAAACAAACAAACATGTACGTGTTAACCTTATATTAAAACAACATTTTCATTCTTCCATGATAACTAATAGGACATTACACATATTTTTTATTGATGATCACATCACTTAATGTTTTCCATTAACGATAATTTACAATCCATGATTTGCACAAAGCTAATTTACAATCTACCGTTTATGTATTTATTACTAGTTTATTGTGTGACTAACCTTCCATGCTCTTTACTACAAACACAAGATACTTCTTGTCTTGGAAAGAAAACACAGCCTACCCCAAAAATAAAAGAACATTTTGTGAGGTACATTTGTAAGTAAGTATATTACACTAAATTAAAATCTCAGAGTAGCACAGCCCTTTGCATGCAACTGAGAATAGATCACATACAACATAGATCCTCTGCCAACTCACGCTTGAAGACAAACTATTATTCCTCACACCAGGCAGAAACATTTGAGCAATAACTGCCTTAAATGACAAATTATTGGAAAATAAACATAAAATATTTTTAGCTTGAACCAACAGGAGACTCAAAAACCTAGATGATTGACTGTGCTTTCACCCAAATCTTCAAGTTTAGAAAGCCGTAAGGATATATTCAGAACTTTCTGGAATGCCGCTTTAGTTACTTTTGAATCTGATAGGGTGTGAGAATGTGAAAAAAATCTACATGTGATGCTCTTATTTCAGAAAAAAGTTGCCAGCGCTGCAACTGTACCTGTTGCCCCACAGAAAAAGCTTGGTCCAGAAACTGATGTGTGAAATCTTCTGCCATCTTGTTTGTGTCATATGCATCATTGTTGCCCCTAAGATAGGATGATAAACAGTGTAATGGTAATTTATACAACACAAAGATAGGGAATCCAAAATGAAAAATATGGTTTGCTTAATTCTTTACAGTACCTGAAGCTAAGTATGATGAGCTGGATAAACAATAATACATTCTAAAAACCCATGACTTCAATTTGCCATTAATAATGCACTGAGATTTCCATGATAAAAAAAAGTACTGATTCCTTAAGAGCAAAGCATAATGAGTCCTGTTAATGAACTGCTTGACTTACTTAAAAATCTCTTCTCGACATACCTTGCTTTCTGCAGGAAGTCTGCTTCAACTGTCACATTTGACAAGAATGATCCCTCTCCAAACCTAAAGGGAATAACTACAATACAACACAAAAAGTACACAAATGTCAACTAGTGAATTTAAAGAGTGGAGAAGAATCTTGACACATCAAGCTTTTTAACAACTTTTGAAGACAACATTTAGTTTTTTTTAATTTATCAAATGTGCACATTTGCTAGTTTGAACCTGAATAAAAGCATAGACATGCAACCATGGCTAAACTGGAATTGTCTGTCCTTATGGGTCAAGTTAAAAAGATACATATTTAGAACATAAAAGAAACATGCAAAATCTTCAGGTTTTCTGTTAATTCCTCAAATAAACTTACCATCCACGAAACTGTTCAACTGTACACCAGCCCATTTTCTCTGAAACAGAGAATCATACAGTTTTTTTTTCATGTACTATTATTAATTATTATTATTACTCAGGGTGCAAAGAAAGTCATTTTTACAGCTTGCCATTTAAGCAAGCGGAAGCTAGCATTTACTAGCCCTGGCATCATTTCAACTAGCCCCAAAAGCTTTTTGAAGAGCAGAATTGATTCCACAGTTCTTCTGTCATTCAAATTCCTCAAAAAACATCGCTTCCCTTTCAGGCAAGTTAAGAACGGAATTCACTAGCCCGATAGCAAAATCCACCAGCCCCAGGCTATCGGACACCATTTTCTTTGCATGCTGATTACTGTTATTATTATTATTATCATCATCATTATTATAATCATAACTATAACTAAATTCACAAATCTGATAGGCTATCAACTGTCCTGATTTCAGCACTGACAGAACACTGTAATAGGGCAGTACAAGTCATGCCTATGTTATTGGACAGTATGCGCCACTGCACGAGCATTTAAATCGCTTTTTATCCTGCTAGCGAGAAAACTCTTGAAATCTCTTGCGTTTTTTTAATTTTCAAAAGGGCTAAAACATCACAAATTTTGTTCTAGTTATGATTAATTGATAACAGAATTTGGTATCGTCCAATTCAGTCTGTATAATCATACCCATGATCAAACAAATCGGACTCCCACTGTCATCTGATTTTGTTAACGTGACTCAGTCTTATTACCATTATTTATTATTTATATTTTACTTTTTTATTTCATTTTGATCAATTCAGATTTCCTTCAAGTTAGAATAAGATATCTTTAATTACAATTTATAGGCTTCATATACATCCCTGATCTGAGCAAAATTTTATAAGGAAAGATACATGTATGCTATATCTGTCAGTTCTCTAGTGTTAAATTTTTTATGCCCAAATGAATCCCTATTGCTATTGTGTAGGCTACATTCCCATTCTGAGATAGCACACTGTAATCATTTTGGCACAGTCCCTTTCCCACAAAATAAACATATATGCTGTACTGGAATTTAAAGTACATGTACAGCACCGTCTTTTTTTTGTTTTGTTTTGTAGCACATTCATACACTGATCATGCCCTACCTATGAAGGGATGTCAATCTGTTACCTGCACTAGGCTAAACCCAACTGATCCTGGCGACATATCTTCAGATACTTTGATTGTAAAGACATAACCCTGTGGAGCATTGGTGCGAACTTCAACATGCCTGCAAAAAAGGTAAGCAGACCAATACAGCACTTTAGCCAGGTAAGAAACTTTACTTTCTGGAATCCAGTAATTCACCTTGCATGCAGTACTCAAGGGGAAATACTTCTGCATAGACAACCTCTCATCAAGTTCTCCCATGCTCTATTACTACAGACTAAACTCTACAGATCTGGTGTACCTCACAAATCATGATGCATATTATCATGAATTTTGTGTTGTTTTGTTTTTTGCTCGTGTTTTTTATGTAGGCGAGCAGGCAATAATTTATTAGTAAACTATTGCTCCTAAACTCCTGTTTTGCAACAGAGTATCAATGTTATTAATATTTCCCAAAAAATCCAGGGGAACCAGTCACATATAATTACCCTCTGTAATCAAAGAAACTGGATGTACTGACTCAAGTTTTTAAGCTGTAATTGAAAGCAATGAGTCGTTAAATAATGAATGAGAATCGAAAATAAGCATCCGCCTTGAAATTAAGGAGTTTTGTACGTCTGTTACAAAATTAATCGCATTGCGTTACTAATCTACAATACCGCCCTTGCTTATGAAAGTACAAATACAGAAGCTCTGGGGTATAACAGAATAAACTCAGCTCTGAACCTGAAGCGAAGAAAATCGTACGAAATTTTTCCTTAAAAAGTGCTGAGGTTGCATTTCACCATTTTCACTTTGAGGAATCGAATTTAGTTCCCTCTAGATTACCACTTATCGCAAAGCGGCCATCCTATATAAATTTGGTAGAAATAACAACAGAAATCATAATTCCCAGATTTTCTTCAATAATTACTCGCATTGCACCGTATCTTAAACCATATTCAATTACGATTTGAATGGTAAAGTTCTAGACACGTCACATCAACATCAGCTTACATGTAGGTTCAATTCAAAAAACTTACTTCACTCTCTCGGGGCTAAAATCGTTCTCATTGACAATTAAACAGTTCGTCAAAGACAATGCATCTGACGGGCACTTGGCTACTTTCATCTGTACCATAGTGGAGTTTGTTCAGAAGTTAAAATGCCCTCAATTTTACCAATTTTAACGAAACCGGAAGGCCGCCATTTTAGAAATACACAACTAGAACCCAGGCTGTCGGAGAGGCTATCATATCCCGGCATCCCTCCCGCGCCAGGCCAATGAAAGGTGGCTAGCTCTATACAGTTTATTATTGTCAATACGCGAAGGTCAAATCTGGTCAAATCTGATTTGTACACGTGATCGCTTGTCAGGAATGTGACAAGCGATGAAAGAGGGCATGCTGGAAATAAATCCTCAAAATTACGGCCGTTTTTCGACGTTAAGATGTGAGTATAACCGCGTTTTAGAAAAAACTTCACGTCTCTATCAAATTTGTTGTTTAACACGTCGAAAAACGGCCGTGATTTTGAGGATTTTTTCAAGCATGCGCTCTTTCATCGCCTGTCATACTCATGACAGGCGATCACGTGTACAAATCGGATTTGACCAGATCTCGCCTTCGGCTTCGTCAACAGGAGATCTGGGTACGAGATAACTTTGCCGTCACTGCACGACTACCAATGAAANGACGGGCACTTGGCTACTTTCATCTGTACCATAGTGGAGTTTGTTCAGAAGTTAAAATGCCCTCAATTTTACCAATTTTAACGAAACCGGAAGGCCGCCATTTTAGAAATACACAACTAGAACCCAGGCTGTCGGAGAGGCTATCATATCCCGGCATCCCTCCCGCGCCAGGCCAATGTAAGGTGGCTAGCTCTATACAGTTTATTATTGTCAATACGCGAAGGTCAAATCTGGTCAAATCTGATTTGTACACGTGATCGCTTGTCAGGAATGTGACAAGCGATGAAAGAGGGCATGCTGGAAATAAATCCTCAAAATTACGGCCGTTTTTCGACGTTAAGATGTGAGTATAACCGCGTTTTAGAAAAAACTTCACGTCTCTATCAAATTTGTTGTTTAACACGTCGAAAAACGGCCGTGATTTTGAGGATTTTTTCAAGCATGCGCTCTTTCATCGCCTGTCATACTCATGACAGGCGATCACGTGTACAAATCGGATTTGACCAGATCTCGCCTTCGGCTTCGTCAACAGGAGATCTGGGTACGAGATAACTTTGCCGTCACTGCACGACTACCAATGAAAGACTACGACGTGAAAGAGCCTAATTTCACGTTTTGTGAAGGACGTGAATACTCAGTTTCCTGAACTTCGATACAGTCTTTAAGAATTCAGCTCCAGAAAAAATTACCAACATTTGACGCGAAGGGTTTTCTAAAACGTTGTTATACTCACATCTTAAGTATGAGCCAACTAATTTGTTGTTTTGTTGTTTGTAACATCAAATTCAACTCCTACTTAAATTTAATTATCGTAGCGCGCGCTACAGCCTCAAAGCAGTACGCGTCAACTTCTACGCGATAATTTTTTTATCCTTTTCCCTGAAAAGTCTTTATTGATACCGATAGCTTTAAAAATCTTTAAAGATAAGATAAAAATGGATTTACAATTTAAAATGTATATTGAGACGGAAAACTAATTCTCAAGTCAAAATAACATTTAAACAGAACTTAAGACTTTGCAAAGAATGACCTTTTGATGCACAACACTCGTGTCGCTCGCTCACAATCTAGCCAATCAAAAAAATGAATTTTCTCAGTTGACGAGAGCTCACCTTCGGCTTAGTCAATAAGAGATCTGGGCACGAGATTAACGGAAAAGAATTGTACAGAACGGGCTGCTTTTTCTCACTGGGAATTATTTTTTGTAATTTTCAGAAAGTCTCGGACAAATCAATGATAATGTTTTAGCCTTTATTGAGTACGTGCAATAGAAGTACATACACAATAATACTACGATTTGCTCGCCCTATGTAAAACCAATAAAACAGATAACATTCGATTACAATAACCTCTACGGTGAGTGATTGTTCTGATGATCGATCGGAAGTGAATACAAGTAACTACTCAAGACGAGGGGTAAATAATGCAGATCGATCAATTTTATTTCAATTTTTTATGGCAATTCAAATTTTTATAACATGTGTTGTAAAACTAGATTTCGTCTACTTTACGCATGCAATGTGCGGAACTTAATCGATTTTTAGCTGTTCACGGTCATGGTAACATTCAAGTTGTATCAAGTAGATGTATCTTGAAAACCTTTATCTCAGATTATAGTTAGTTAGTTTTTCTTAAAAACCTTAATTTTTCTAGTTTCTCAGCCTGACGACATTTGATAGCGCGTAGCTAGCATTTTTTAATGTTGTCTTACTTAACACACCGACTGTTCTAAGAGCTAAGGGTTGTTATCCAAAATTTGAAAATTTCCAGTTGTTTCCCTATCTACCAATACGTGATTGCTTAAAACTTTCTCTTTGCTTCCCTTACTTAGATCGATTTGAAGATCTCCTTTGCTTTTAAATCTTTCACAACTTTGAGAAGCTATTTCAGACAATGACTGACTTTTGATTGTACTTTCTCTTCCTCTAATCGTCTGATCTAAGTCGGACACAACTAAATCTTCACTAAGAATTCTTTCCTTGTTTGCCGTAAATGAATCAACGCCTGTCGGTACGATATTTTCTAACAGCATATTGTGAGAAACAGACTCTTTATCTAACAATGAAGAGTTTGAAACAGTTTCCTTGTTTACCAACATTTGAGTGCTAGGAAAAATTTCTTCTTCTACCGAAACCGCTCCAAAGCTTGAATTTCTTTCCTCCGTCTCCAGAAGTTGAGAGGATAAATTGTCTTGTTCGCCCTCTTTTTTAAATTCCTCATTTCTCTTTTTCTTCCTTTGTCTCCTACGGTAAACAAGAAATGATCAGTTAAAAGATTAGACTGCACGGGACGAGAATCTTGCGCGAAGCACGCGTGTCTAATCCTTTCTATCCTTCACAAATAAAATACTCCTGTTCCTGTAAGCATGGGCTGTTTTACTGCCCACAAGAAGATTCAAAGGATCAAAGTAAACATAGCAGACATTTTAATCTGAGCTTCTAACAACAATACAACGAAATAACGTGATTTCTGATAGGAGGTTGGGTACCAGAATTAATCCCATCTTGTGGTAGCTCTCTCTTAGTTCCGACAAAGGCTCGATGGAACATTCATCGACATTTGCACATCAGTCTCCCATACTCTACTCTTGATGCCCTCAAATTCTTGTTGGACGACTGTCATACTTAGGAGCAATTAAAAACAAAAGTAATGCAAAAATTTTGGGTGGTAAACAAGGTGTCAATTATAGGAGGAGATGTCCAAATGGATTTACGCGGATCAAGTGATTGCAGTCGCGAAAGCTAGCCAACTGAATATCCTTCATGCCAAGCACCTGAGCAGATTGTCCCGAAACAAAAAGCGCCTTTAAGCCGCGCTGCGGGAGAGAAGAAAGCGTAGAACTTCTAAAAGCAACCTTTAGCTGCAAATTTGGCGAGCTTCAACTCACATCGCGGGAGCAAAACCGTGATTGTTTTCTTCCAAGACAAAGACGAAAAGTCTCATTTGGTGCCAGGAAAATGAAAAGTCCCTGTTCGTGTGGTCAATTGAAGTAAATCAAATTCAGTGTTAAATATATAATCCCTTATTAAAAAATATTTAAGGACGGAAAACAGCCCGTGTCTTCTTACCAATAAAGAAATATTCCCAAAAGGTTGAGCGTCGCAATTAGTGATCCCATGATTGCCTTCTCTTTAGATCCAGAGTCTGTAATGTGCACGGCCTTGCGAATGACCGTTACAGGCTTGTGTCGAGGGATGGAAATTTCTTTCACAGCGTGTTGCTTTACGACTTGAAATGTGATGATTGGCTCATTCTTGGACGATGAGTCCATTCCTGAAACTTCTAAAGCAATCAAACAAATACTAATCTTATTTGAAATTCTCTCTGCCTGGAGTACGCATTTGTACTGTACGCTCTCTAATTGTAAAGTATCTTCACCACGAATTTTCTATGTGATAATTCCGCACAAAACTACTCCCTTAACATCGCTGAATCCTCTCAGAATGTAGAACGTGAATGTGGCATATATATCAACCTAGTATGGTCTTGTTGGGTAACTTCATGCAAAGCCAGTCTCAGTGCTCATTCTACTCGTCTTATGCAATGCATTTTGAACCTCTTCCCCAAGGATTTTAAAATGAAAAAATGTGAGTGCCTTTTCCCTTTTTCAAAACAAAAAGATCCTGGGATATGCGGGGTAGATGCATCTTTAAGGCCTGGGTTAAAGGTGTGTTCAAAGTATATGAATGATTAGCAATCTCTCTCGCTAGGAGACCCAGGACAAAATGAATTTTTCCCCAAAGGTAGGTTTTCTTGCGACTTCACGTTTAATTATTGTCATGTGGCACCTCACGTGACCAAAAATTGAAAATGAAGGAAATTGGCGAATTGGTGGCGAATTTACTTTGTTTAAATGGGTACTCAAATTGCATTTCTGAAAGAGGATAAACGTACCTAACTTTCTACGTTTGGAATGAATGTACATGAAATTTAAAATTTAAATTTTAAATGATTCAAGATTGAAATGGTGTTTTCCCTCATAATTATTTATTGAAGTGCAAAGGACGGTCACTCCAAGCCTCAAGTGTTAGAAATATTTAATATGAATTAGAGAAATGCTATCGCTCGATTTTTTGTTTGTAAACCGGCCACCAATTGGTCAATAATTTATGATTTTTAGCACACAATATTCATACTTAAAAATGTTAAGGACGATGAGTTCCTTATTTGTGCCAAATTCTGATTTAGCGTCATCATCTATACCGAAGTTATAGCCAATAAATCATTTTCCAAAAGTAAACCCTAAGTCACAGGCCTTAAACTGCTTGAGATCTTATACTGCCTATGTCTTCGGTAATTATTTTATATGTAATACATGTATGTTTCTCACAACATAAGCTACAATTTCATAGTTGTTGAGAATCAAAAAGGTAAGGTAAAGGCGCACACCAGAAAAAGGCCCAAAAGATCGGAGCTTATCCCGGTTTCCCTAGCATGAAGCATGCCTAGGAGTATTGCTACTCCCCCCTGGACAAGTCCATCGCAGGTTTACCCTCAAGCAGTATGTCGATGGTACCCATTTATACACCTGGGTGAAGTAAACAACAAAGTGGAGTAACGTTTATTGTCTAAGGAGCTAAGCGACGGGCGAGGCTGGAAACCCGAACCTCTAGATCTAGAGTTCGAGGTGTTAACTCCTCTGCCACACATGCCTCCATGAAAGGGTATACTAAATGATAAGCGAAATTGGCAATATCGCGTTCTTCACGATAATCAGGGATTATTCGATTCATTATATGTGAAATACGCTATAATAATTCCTACCTGAGCAACTTTTGCCTGAAAAACCGGGTTGACAAGTACAATTAAAACTGCCAGGTGTGTTTTGACAGATGCTGTTATCTGGGCACGGTTTCATCTGACATTCATCAATATCTGAGAAATGAACAACGTTCAATGAATGAAGCCTTTAAAAAACTTAGTAGGCCACAGTATGTTCGACATGGAACCCTCGACCTCTCCATAGTGATATTTAAAATTTATTGAGCCTTAGACCTATGAGAGTGACCTAGTATGTTAAAAAGCGCACTGTAAATGAATAAATAATTATTATTATTGAAGGTATGATAGTTTACGTAACTCGATGACGTCATCTCATATGGAAATCACGTTATCATATCAAGTGAGCAATCATGAATCCGCCATTTTGAATTCTCTCGAGTTAGGAAGGTTCTAGAATTGGGGCAAAAGAGATAATAAATAATGCCTTGAATATGCAATTTTCTCCAAAAAAAGAGAACTTTCACGAGGTGTGGCAATAAAAACAACGATTGCATNCGAACCTCTAGATCTAGAGTTCGAGGTGATAACTCCTCTGCCACACATGCCTCCATGAAAGGGTATACTAAATGATAAGCGAAATTGGCAATATCGCGTTCTTCACGATAATCAGGGATTATTCGATTCATTATATGTGAAATACGCTATAATAATTCCTACCTGAGCAACTTTTGCCTGAAAAACCGGGTTGACAAGTACAATTAAAACTGCCAGGTGTGTTTTGACAGATGCTGTTATCTGGGCACGGTTTCATCTGACATTCATCAATATCTGAGAAATGAACAACGTTCAATGAATGAAGCCTTTAAAAAACTTAGTAGGCCACAGTATGTTCGACATGGAACCCTCGACCTCTCCATAGTGATATTTAAAATTTATTGAGCCTTAGACCTATGAGAGTGACCTAGTATGTTAAAAAGCGCACTGTAAATGAATAAATAATTATTATTATTGAAGGTATGATAGTTTACGTAACTCGATGACGTCATCTCATATGGAAATCACGTTATCATATCAAGTGAGCAATCATGAATCCGCCATTTTGAATTCTCTCGAGTTAGGAAGGTTCTAGAATTGGGGCAAAAGAGATAATAAATAATGCCTTGAATATGCAATTTTCTCCAAAAAAAGAGAACTTTCACGAGGTGTGGCAATAAAAACAACGATTGCATCTTGTCACATATGGTGTCATATCAGGTAACCACAGCAAACAATTGCATTGATGTAGGATTAGAACATCAGTCCAATATTTCACTTGATCGCCTGAAGCTTGGTAAGTGAACCGGACTCGGTACATCGCAGAGGAAGCACAGGTAAACTCCTGTTTATGTACACGGAATACTTACCTACATCGCATTGTTTGCCCCTAAAGCCCTTCCGGCAATGACACGAGTAACTTCCAAGTGTGTTAACACAAATAGCCCACCATCTGCACGGAGAGAACGTTGCACCACATTCGTCAACGTCTGCAACAAGAAAATCGGTTTGGTAGAGTATAGGCTAGGGATTGTGTCGAGCTTAATAGACCTTTCTAGCTTGAATGTTATGTTTTCTCATTTAAGACCATAACTGTTTCTTTTAAATATCGTCCTTTGCACGTGTATTTACTCGGAAATTGAATGCATGATTTTATGAAAAGACAAAAGGCAAATTCCCCGGGGAACATCACGTGGTCTACATCGGGAAAACAAAAGCTAAAAAGGTCTATACTCGAGCAATGACGTGTTGCTGTCAACGCCGTCAATAAATACAGAGGTGCAATGCAGTGAATGAGGGTGGTGGCAGATGGGAAACAAATTTTTATGAAGAGCAAGTGACGGTAAAGGAATATTGAAAACAAATACACTGCAACAACGTAACGTGAAATAGAGCCAGCTTCGAGCCAGAAACCATATGACTGTTGCCAATGTAAGGTTACCTGCAAGTACACAGTCCACTGTACGCGACATTATCTGTTTTGTGTTTTCGTTTTGTCTTGTTTCGTTTTAGTTTGTTTGCAGCTTAACATATCCAAGCAAACGAGTTATTCCTATTTCTTACGTATACAGAATCAATTAATGATTTCTTGGTATTTTTCTTTCTCTTTATATCAGGCAGTCGTTCTGGAAAAATTTAAAAGGAAACAAAGGGCGCTTTCCATTTAGGAAAAAAACCCGGAAATTTCGGTGGGAGCAAAAGTGGAATTTTCGATTGGTAAAAAGTTGTTCCATTTGGTCGTAAACCCCGGTACGTCGCGGTGCTCGACAGCTTTTCTTGCCGTGAACCTGAAACTGGTTCAAACTACGAGAAACGAGTAAATGGAACGCGAGATTCCGTTCGAAATTTCCAACCGGGAAAACGGGCCCACCTTTTTAGATTTTCCACTTTTTCCGGGAATTTTCCAGTGGGACGAACCGAGGAAACGTGTTCCATTTACCGCCGAACCGGAAATTCCGGAATTTTTGACTAAATGGAAAGCGCCCAAAGATTCGCGCATTTTTTTCAACGGTGCATGCACAAATACCAGTCTCTACCTTACCAACACATCCGCGCCCGCGAACTTTTTTCCAACCCTTTCTACAAAGGCATTTGTATTCTCCTGGCCAGACCATTTCCGACAGTACCCGCGGAACGCAGTATTCACTTGGCAAACACTCCGTTTTGAAAAACTTGCAAGCATCATGAGCCCCTAAAATTCAAATGAAAACTCATAGTATATGGCATATCAGAATGGAAACTCTTCACTCGCTTTCTAAGGACAGCATTTACATTGACAGGTTTTGTTCATTTTTTTTCTTTATTTTTCCTTTACATCGATGATTTCAGATAGTAACTTCTGGTAAAACAGCAAAAGCAATAAAAGCGTCCACTCAAGGAAAAATAGGGTTAAGCCGCAATTCCAGTTGACTGAAACAAATTCAAACACAAGGAACCATCTGTGAACATCTGCACCTTCTTAATTTATTTCCTAAGGTTTTCTCATTTTATGGCACTTTTTTCGCGCAGGGTAAACATTATTGTTGCCGAGCAATTAAAAAGAAGTACTCTTAATAAAACTTCGTTTTAAAAGGAACACCTTTCCTTGTTGTACAAACATTTAGAGGGGGTCGGCCAAATTATATCTGTATGTTTATAAAGAAGACTCCTTTTGGGTGCAACTTTCGATAACTGCATACGATCATTTGAATCCCAACATTTCGCTTAAGTTCAGCTTTTTTTTCAAATGGTTTCAATGTTTTCTTCAATCATTATTTACACCACTATTCCAGTCTACGTTTACAATGTTTTGGGAAACCTAATGGTCATAGTCATTATCCAAAAAAACAAGAGGCTACGGGAATGTCCGAACACCTTTCTTTTACAAGCTCTTTCAAGCGCCGATCTGTTGTTATCGGTCCAGGTTTTTGCCAGCGTCGTTCTCCTTTCAAAAGACGCCTCCAATGCGACTGCCGATTTTACTTTCGACGCATTGAGCTCAATTTATATTCTGGTAACCTTGTCAATGGAAAGGTACTATGCGATTCTCAAACCATTTGTGCACATGAGAAAAGTGACGAAAACTTTCATGCGTAAATTAGTGTGGACAATATTTGTGGTGGCAGCTGTTTTAAGTGCACCGGGCTATTGCATTACCTTTGAGAGATATTCAAGTGTTGCCAAAGAAAGAGCAAACAGGATAACAAGAGCCTCACTTGCACCAGCTTGGCTCGAAACTTTTAACACGACGTATTCAATCGTGCTTTTTATATTTGGCTTCATTTTGCCAACTGCGTCTATGGTTTTCTCTTATTCACGAGTTATTTACTATGCTTGGTCTAAAGCGGAACCGAACGTAAATATTGCGCTTTTAAAAGCCCGGAAAAAGTTGACAAGCCTTTTCATTCTGGTAACTGCTGTATTCTTCGTTACTTGGTCTCCTACTTTTGTGCGGATGATTGTGACAGGATATGCACACGACCAAAAAACCATGAAATTCGAGTTGCTGTCGATGTTGATCGCGCTTGTTGGCTCAGCGGCGAATCCTTTGATCTATACCATGCGCTGCCCGAAGTTTCGCCAAGAAGTTGTCAAGCTATTTAACTGCAGTCGATGTAAGCGGAAATTACCACCTCAGCTGCACTGAGTAGCTGTAGATGGGGCAAACAGGAGTTTTCTGAATTTAGTATAACAACACTGAGCCGGCCGTAACTATATCGTGTTGCTTGATAGCCTTTACACAAATAGAAAAGGGAAAATCAGTCCTTTCATTTTAAACGTAATACCGGAGAGCCTCAGTATCAGTGAGTATCAGGCGTTTATATGGGGATGGGGGGGGGGGGGGGGGGG
>CALNXI010001319.1:65278-79697 GCA_942486025.1 Porites evermanni
GAGGAGAAGAGATTGAAACGACTACGGGATCGAGATAAATTACGTTGAATATTTTAATTTTTCTCATATATCAAGCGGCTGTTTTTAATGTATACTACGCATTTGACAGTCGTCGTATTTTACTCGCTCTTTGAAAGGCATATATTTATATCGGCCCAAACCTTTTTTTAAAAAAAATTTCCTTAACGGATTGAGGCTCTAGTTGACTGGCTAAAACTGAATCACTGTGTGTGAGGGTGTAAGGCTTCCATAAAAGCGTCACTCTGTGTTAGGCGTTTCTCTCCCTTCGCTTTTTCCCCTTTTCGCTTCTCTCTTTCCCTTTGCCCCCTTGAAACGCCTGATACTCAGGCTACTCTTGACAAACCCCTAAGGAAGGCCAAATTGAAAGCAAAAATATAAACCTATTCTGATTATCATTTTGTAAAATATATAAGTTAAACATTGTGGAGGGTTTCAGCTTGTCCGTATCCACGACGACCCAGATACTTCGATCCAGTAATATTTTGCTTTTTTTGTACATACATGTATAATGTGTAATTACCTTCGAGATATACCTGACCAGCATAAAAGGTTTGCTCTACTTGATTCACACCGAAAGATGCAAAAAATGTTTTAGCTCTAAATTTTAGTATAGTGCCATGGCCATTTTGAGTGTATCTTCTGACCAGTCCTTGCCAAAGTTCTCCCTTGTTTGCTCTTGAAAATTGCGCAAGGATGATAGAGTTTAACCCGAATCCCCAGCCAGAGTTTATATTGGGCCTCTGTTCGCAATAAACGTGGGTCTTTATGAGTGGAAAAGGGATCACGTAAAAGTTGTGAATGTCTTTGTTTTCGTCGGGCGAGAAACACAGTCCATGGGGAGTCCAACCACACATCCAGCCGCGAGACCACGACAAGTTTGCTGTTTTGCCCAATGGATTCGCATCGTGTAGAACTATTGCTCTTCTGTTTCCTTTCCCTAGATAAAAAAAAAAAGAAATGCAATCGAACCTCTCCACAACACCTTGGGGACAGAAGAAAGCAGCCGTTGTAGAAAGGGAGCCGTTTTTAGAGGTTCCGTTGTAGAAATACTGTGAGAGACCCTTTTAAGCGGAGCTCCTTGCGCTATGTAAATCACGAGCCGAAGGCGAGTGATTTACAAGCTTTAACTTTAAGTAAAACGGAAAATGTTTCAGTTTTCTATGAGTTTACCGGCACAATAAACCATAGGTTTTTAACCAATCACAACGCGCGTACTATCTTAGCTATTTTATAAATTGACTTGGATAACCGGGAGAGAGCTAGAGCGAAAAATAAATAAAAATGGAGACGAATTTCGTTAGTCGAAACTTTATTTATATTATAACGGCGGTGAGAAAATCAGAAATGCTTGCGGCTATTAAGGTGAAAAAGAGCGGCAGTGAAAAAACAAAGTAAACAGGAACGCAAACATTTCCGCCATAAAACGTGCAAATAGGAAGTTAAAAGTAGTTTTACGTCTTAGTCCTGCAAACAACGGCAAGGAAATGTACAAAGAGGTGTGCTGCACGTGCAAAGTTGTTTCAGTTCTTGCTAATTAGAAAAAAAAAAAGTGTGCTGCACGTGCAAAGTTGTTTTTTTCTTTTGCTAATTAGATCTATTGTTGTTGTTTTCTCCGTTCTCCTTGTTTTCACCTTGTCTTTACTATCTCTCGATTTTATGTCTTCTTTGACGAATTTATAAATATTAAAAAGAGCTTCGCTTTTAGCCGTGGCTAAATCTAAATATTCTATATTCTGTCTGTTACACAGGTGATTCGGAAAAGATGTGAGTTCTCTAGAAATAAACGGGCCGACCTGAACCACAGGTAACCCAGGCTCTGTGATAGTACCACAGTACGGTTCCAGTAAAATTACAGTGTTTGTATGGGGTAAAAATATCATCCTAAAATTTCTAGGAAATACTAAATAAAGATCAATGAAACTTACTCTGCAGTTAATTGTTGTTGTCCTTATTGCTCCAACGAAGTTTCGGGATAATTTGCAGTAATTTGTTCAAATTCACTCCATCTACAATAATAATATACAAGGTAGGAAACACGAGGTGCCATTTTCGCCGACATGCTCTCATTCAACACAACTTTTTCCACGAAATTCGAACTCCAACGGAAAATAGACATGCCAGGATCGTAGAAATAGGATAGCAGCAGATATAGAAACCAATGAAGCTTTCCCAGATAGAGAAACGAATCCCACAGACTTTGACAAACTCGAAGAATATAATCCAAACACACCGAGAATACGCTCGCCGAAGCAGCCGGGCCAGATCAACGCGCGGCCAAGAAAATGAAGCCTGGGCACTGTACAAAAAAATTCCATCCCGGGGGTCCTGGGGTGACCTTTCTAGGGACCGATACATCATTTGCCCAAGGCCACCCTCCCCTGCTGGAAAAATACTTGATAGAAGGCAATTGTTCTTCCTAGCCAATCACTATGGCCTGTTATAAAGAGATTATTTTCCTCTCGAACTATATTCAGCTCCTGGCGCTGGTCCTCAGAAAGTTTATCAAACATCAATAGGGCAAGGTTATAAGGGCAAAGAAAAGAACAACGAAGGACGATTTACAAAACTTAAAACGAGCAAAAGATATAAGTGAATTTTGGCTCTTACCGAGGCATTTGTACAACAGGATCAAATTCAAAGAGAGGTGTCTCACGATGCCGATAGAGCGTTCACTTGTATTGACAAGAAGTCGGCGTGTTACTGCCGCATTAATCGCTAAATATGTTAATCGCGCTAGTTCTTTGTTTACTAGTGCACGTGGCTTTCACATTCGTCTCAGTTATCGCAATTCATATTCTGTCGCAATTTTCTGTATAATTTTTGACATTAGTTTGTAAGCTTCAACGTTTATTTACGATAGTTTCGCTCGAGAGTTCACAGCAACAGTATCTCAGTCATCATCTACCTTTTGTTCAACCTTGTTTTTAGCCCGCCTTGTAAGCATTTCGCGTTGTTATTTCATTAGTTTCATTACTGTTATTTGCATTCCTTAGTAAAAGAAATGGGACGCCTTGTAACTCCGCAGACTCTCCTGATTATATTACTTTTTTTTATCCATTTAAATTCAGGCGCGTGTGCGGGGTTTGCTCTGGCAAATGGTGATTGGCTAGGAAGAACAATTGCCTTCTATCAAGTATTTTTCCAGCAGGGGAGGGTGGCCTTGGGCAAATGATGTATCGGTCCCTAGAAAGGTCACCCCAGGACCCCCGGGATGGAATTTTTTTGTACAGTGCCCAGGCTTCATTTTCTTGGCCGCGCGTTGATCTGGCCCGGCTGCTTCGGCGAGCGTATTCTCGGTGTGTTTGGATTATATTCTTCGAGTTTGTCAAAGTCTGTGGGATTCGTTTCTCTATCTGGGAAAGCTTCATTGGTTTCTATATCTGCTGCTATCCTATTTCTACGATCCTGGCATGTCTATTTTCCGTTGGAGTTCGAATTTCGTGGAAAAAGTTGTGTTGAATGAGAGCATGTCGGCGAAAATGGCACCTCGTGTTTCCTACCTTGTATATTATTATTGTAGATAGAGTGAATTTGAACAAATTACTGCAAATTATCCCGAAACTTCGTTGGAGCAATAAGGACAACAACAATTAACTGCAGAGTAAGTTTCATTGATCTTTATTTAGTATTTCCTAGAAATTTTAGGATGATATTTTTACCCCATACAAACACTGTAATTTTACTGGAACCGTACTGTGGTACTATCACAGAGCCTGGGTCACCTGTGCCTGAACTCATGGCCCTCCGATTAATTTTCACAGAAACTCTCCGACCTAACGACGGGTGATATGTTCATGCAGGAAAGATCTTCTATGTTGCGGTTAGGATTGGATTTATCATTGCGGTGGACTATAGAGCGGTTTTCACTTGACTGTCGTAAAACCAAAACCAAAGTAAATACACTAGCCAACCAAAGGGCGTAGTAAAACCAAAACCAAAACCAAAACCAATCCCTTTCGACAGTCAAGTGAAAACCGCTCTATGCCCAATTATATAACACTATGCTTTAACAGTAATGCTACGATAATCGATTAGTTAAGTTTGGTATTGAAAATTGTCCATAAGAAGATTCGCCTGGAATCAAAGACAGTATTGGATTCTGGATTCCAGATTCCACTGAGTTACTGGATACCAGCCTTTGTCAGTGGAACTTGGATTCTGGATTCTAATCGCCAGTGTGATTCCGAAATCCACAATTAATATTTTCCCGGATTTGGGATTCCACAAGCAAAAAATTTCCCTGATTCCGAAATTGGGATTCCTTTCATGGGGAGAGAAGATCAACATTGTCTTAAGCATGATGCAGTGCTATTATTGGCATAGTGCTACATAAGAACTAGATAAACTGAAAATAAAACTTCGCCTCATGTAAGTGAATCCAGTACAGTCTTGGATTCTGCATTCCACGCCGTGGATTTCGTATTCCTAGGTACTGGATTTTAGTCTCTGTCACTGGAACTTGGCTTCTGGATTCCAATCTTGAAAAGGATTCCAGATTCCTTGAGCTATATTCCGGATTCCAAAGCCCAGGATTCCGGATTCTACAAACAAATTTTCCCAGATTCTGGATTCCACCAGCAAAAATTTCTTGGATTCCGGAATCTAGTTTCCCTTATATGGGGCGAGAAACTCAATATGAGTACAGCCACTTCTCGTCGCCTTCCATCGCTTGGGAGGTTTCGTGCCGGAAGGGTTCGAATCTTCAATTCAATAGAGAGGAGAAGTCGTTACGTCACGTCGCCATGGTAGCAAAATTTCTGGATAACAACAAACCGAAAAACGTCCCTTAAAATTGTTTCAGATTCCATCGATCTCGTTCAGTTTCAATTAATTTGTCAAATGTTGGCTAAATTTACTGGAGTTAAATCCGAGAGGACCGTATTTAAGTTTAGAAATGTCAAAAAAGCGTAATGCACGTGTAAAGTTGTTGTTTTGCTATTCTAAACTTATTGCTTTTTTGTCGTTCTCGTTGCCGTCGCCGTCATCGTTGCTTAAGCTCCCTATTGCTGTGATCCAAAAATTTTGCTACCATGGTAACATGACGTCACACTTCTCCTCTCTATTCAAATTGATGATCTGGAAAGCGCCCAGGCCTCACACGGTCATTTAGACGGTCATTTTGTTGCTCGCTGAGGCTTATTAAGGTTCAGTGAGAAAAGAGCAGAAGAAAAGAGGTGTAGTCTCTGGTGATTTTTAGCAGGTTGATGTGTCGATGACACAGAGAGTGCACTTTAAATATCGCATAAAAAGACAATAAACGATAGTAGCTTTGCGGTTTCACAACTTTAAAATACAACCGAGCTGTAAAAAGGGTTGGAAAAGATGTTAGGAGCTTGATCCCCATAAGGAGCCACAAACCCCAATTAAATAACACCATCAGAGCTTTTCAGAAAATGTAAACTAGAGACAATAAATAGATAAATAGTAAGCATGTAAGATAAACATTCAGTAATGAGTTACCTGCCTCGCAAAACATGACAAAACAATTGTAAAAGAAATTTGCATTAGTCGTAAGTAATAACTTCACCTTTTTAACAAACATGCTGTACGTTACATCATAGTTAGTAGAGGACACTGTTTATGAAAGCCGTCAAACATCAAAGTTGAAAACAACGGTGTTGCTGTGTATGTTGGAAGCTCACTGACCGTGCACAATCCTTTGTTTTTTGTTCACAAATTGTCAAGGAATAAATTAATGGGATGTGAAATGATAGGAATGTAACATTCGTCTATTTCCCACTGTATTGTTAGTCTTACAGTACACTTTCATTTAATTCCAAACGCCCTGCTCTTTTTATGAGATCCTGGAAAAGCTACAATCAGCTGTACAATGTTCTATACTACTACTTTAAGCAGAAATTTCAAAAGATCGTACTTACACTCCACATCTCCCGTCTTTTCGTCCGAAGGAGAATAATAGACAGAAGCATTAAAGGTGGCGAATAACAAAGGAAAAAATATTGACGATAACACTTGGAGAGGCATTGAAGTTACTAATGACCTAAACTGATTGCGAACGTAAAGCTTTTGAGCGCGCGCTTTAGAATTGATTTTTATTGATTGTCTACGCACGGGCTGTTCCAACAGAACGGTCCTCAGATGACGTCAGAAAGGAAAATACCTAAACCAATCAGGTAGAAGACAATTAGAACTCAAACTAAAATCTAACCGAAGAAGTGACGGGTCAAGTTATAGTTTTTTGGTTTTTCTTTCTCTTGTTCGTTTTTTGTCGTTACTGCTGTTTTTTGCTGGAGGACTTCATGAAATTGTTTCTGTCAATAATTCCCCTAGTTTGCTTCACAGCTGTTCTTTATTTTAACGGCTGTGGAGCAGAGTATGACTGCCCACCCTCTATACTTCTTTTTAAGGTTGCCTCTTGTCTAGGTAGTCTTGTTTGCACTGGACAGGTTCATATATGCTTCCCGACATACAACACGCGCAACACCAAATGCATGGGTACAACAAATGCGTCTTTCTCTACGCCTCGCATTTGGCGTTCGCAAAACCTGAAATAAATATCGTGGAAGGCCAAAATTGTGAATTCAAGACTTTGGATGAGGGAACGCCAATGCGAAGCGCAAGGTCAAGATGGCTGGATATTGGTCAAGTTATTTTATGTGTTTTTATGGATCGAGACGAACTCAGGACGTCAATAAAAACGCAGAAAAGAAAGAAAGAAAGAGAGAAAGAGAGAAAGAAAGAAAGAAAGAAAGAAAGAAAGAAAGAAAGAAAGAAAGAAAGAAAGAGGCCAATACCCAGCAATCTAGACCGAACAAACTTGGCCAAAAAGAGACTAAGGGAAAAAGGCGGGAAAAAGGCGGACCTTCGGCGAGCCCATCTTGCACGCCCAGGTAGCCAATCAGAACACGGGATTCGTTTCATCTTTCCCGCCTCCGGATTCAGCCATATACTGTGGTAAAGGAACAATAAACGCACCATCTGCACAAAAACAATTTAATTTTTTATTACAATAAAAAATTTCATGGACATTCTTACATTTGCTTAGAAACCGTGCACAAGGCTCTAAGCTCCAATTAAATAATTATTTCTATTGCTAAGATTACAGTAATTCTATCCATTTCAAACAAGAAAAAGCACTGTCATTGGTACTGTGGTAAAAATCTTACAAAATTCGTTTAAAACAATAGACTACAAAATCAACATGGGACACGCCAAGGTAAAAAAGGAAAAAAATGACTTTAATTACTATAAATAAAAAAAATAAAACTTCTAGCCAAAATTCCGTGCCCGCTGATGCATCCTTTAGAGGCTAAAGTGGCCTCTTAAAACTTGGGCTTCATGGTCACAAAGTCAAAATCATAACAGTCCGGCTGAAAAATCAAAAAGTCAAACAAAAAAACGGTTGTATCATCAGTTTTACAGAATGATCAGAGAATAAGTTACGTATAAATTGCATGTAATATGAAGAAGTTTTGATATAAATAAATTTGCCTCTACGGCATTGCCCAAAACACACCCTCTTTGCACCATAAACTTCGGCATCTAGAGGGTTTTCAGTTTACCTTAGGACAACCGTAATACCCTGGAGAAACTGAAAACGATGGTGTTCTCAAAATTTGGGGTGCAACAAGTTGAATTATGAAAGTGGCGAACAGATAAATCCGGCCTTTATGCACGCAAAAATAAGTATCAGGCTTCAGACTCTTAGGGTAGGCGCAACACCTTCCGAAAAAGATAAAATTTAAAACGACACCAACAATGCTTTCATCACATTATTTCAACTTATTCTGTAAGGAAAATGTATGGAGATAAGTCCGAAGAACTCGTAGGTGGATATTGAGTGTTAGGCCATGGTGCTAACTAAAAATGTCAACCATGAAGGCTTGTAATGTAAAAATCTAGAAATATTTTTGTTCGGCTTAAAACAATTTTGGCAGTTTTTTCACAGAAACACCCGAGAAAACAATTTCAGGGGGATTTTTTTGAATTTCGCTCATTCTTGGCACTTTATAGGGAATGAATGTGTTAACATGAGGTTGACTCTGCTTACCAAACCGACATGCTTGTTTTGAAAGCTGTAATTACTCCAACAAAACACTGGTAAACCCTGAAAAGAACGATTACCGTTGATACAGCTTAATTCAAGTCACTTATATTCTATTTTATTACTAGCACTAACTAAAAATCGACATTATTTGTTTGTTTGTTTTGTTGTCCCAACGTAGATCATGAGACGATACTAAAAGGAGTTCTTTCTTTAATGCTCGCATTAGTAGTTTAGTAGTAAGCAAATAATCCTTTTTTGAAGGCAGGAAACTCACTAAGGGGTGGGATGGGAGGGAATTCATTGTCGATGATACCATAGCCTTTTCACTTGATCTAACGAATAAAATGCGGAGAAACCTCATCGATTTGAGTGGGGATACATTTGCTCCGTTGACGTCGCGGCTTTTTATCTTTACCCAATAAAATGAGGAAAAGGAGGAGGGAAAACAATAAACACGTGGTGGTGAATCAGTCAATCGGAGCCAGGCCCCGGTTGTTCAAACGTTGGATAGCGCTACCCACCGGATAAATCAGTATTCAGCGGATACGTATTAGGGAAACCAAGCACGTCATCCACTGGATAGAGATTTATCCAGTGGATAGCGATATCCAACGTTTGAACAACCGCGGCCAGGACAGCAAGTTACGTGCAATGGATAGTAAAAGCAGCAAGAAAAAGAACTTGCATAATTACGTCACGACACAGTAATTTTAAGTCACAGACGGAAAGCGCTTTTCTTCGACGACATAAATCAACCAATGAAAACTATTTTTAGTTTACAGTCAACGATCCAAATGAAAAGCACACGACCCTATCTTAATGAGATTCCATCGCATTTTATCAATGAGATAAAGGCAAAAGGCTATAAAGTCATCGGCTTTATTGTATTCCTGATCTCCTTAGTGGTGGATCCAGGGGAGAGGCCCGGGGGGCCGCCCCCCTCCCCCTTTAATTTAAGACCAAACGGAGGCCCGAAGGGCTGAAAAAATTTTTTTGGAGACCGGGCCCCCCTCATCTGAAGGTCTGGATCTGCCACTGTTCCTTAATGAGATTCCTTTCCCCCAAAAGGCCAATTTGGTCCCGCCTATACTACTTCTATTCACTCTATCCCCTTCAAGACAAAGGATTAAATATCCTGAGTATCGTCACATGATTTTGGAACAACAAAACATGTAAGGGGATGAGGTCTATCAGGAGTGCGATCAACAGGGCGAGTCACTGGATGGTCATTTACGTGAGATATTGAGGCACACAAAAGATACCAGCTTCGACCGAGAGCAAGCCCAGAGGGGGAAGTTAGCGTCGAAAGCAAAACAAAAATTCAATGGGAGACGCACTCTGTAGAAGAGTAAATAGTTAACCGCGGCCGGACCAGCTCGGTCGGTAGAGCGCTTTGAATGCAGAGCGGGATCTCGAGGCTGGACCAATACTGGTACTGCCTTTGCCCCGAAAACAGCTAGACACTTTGTGTGACTTAGATGACCCTTAAAATGGCGGTCTGGTCTCCAAAAGGAGATATAAAAACAGTGTTCTCAAGTCTTTTTTTTTTAGATTTTAAAGCCAAGATAATCAAATTAATATTATCTCTGCACTGAAATCACTCCTCTCTCAGGAGTTTGTCAAAAGGAACCCTTTGAACTTAATGTACCTGATAAGTTGGGCCACTTATAGCTTCAGACATTAATGATTCTGCCATTGAAAAATCCGTCACCTAAAAAATAATGAATAATTAAATAAATGAATCAAAATGAAAAGAAAACCACAAAGACAGAGCAGCGCAGTACCACATGGGTAAAGGGGGTAAATGCACACTTTGCAGTCTCTCTCCACAGGAGTACGCAATACTGTTTCTCCAACGTTCAGTGACCTATAGATTAATTTGTTTCCTGACTCTGCCGAATTTTGTCACTGAATAGCCTGAGAAGGCGGCCGACATTTGGCGACACCACCAGTGTTTTTTTTTCCCGCAAAATTACGTCTGAGGGATAAGCGTAGAAATTCTATGCTGATGACGTGTCAGTACCCAGATATCGGTAGTGTTTTTGATTGCTTGAAGCGAATTTCCCTCGCGGCACGACCAATCAGAAGCCCCACCTAGATCTGGGTAGTGACACGTCATCCATAAAGCGTCTCACCTAATTATAATATTTATTGACGAGTTTAAATGGATGAAAAAATGTTGTTTGGAAAACCCATGTACTACAATTCTAAAGTCAAGGTCTTACTTTAGTATCATAACAACCATCTGGGCTTCTGTCGGATGGGATGAGGAGGTCCCCTCTGGAACAAATGGAGTTGTAAGGGTTATTGTCTGAGTAGGTGTCATTGGGATAATCTGCAACATAAAACGATACCAGTAAAGGGACGGTAAAACAGGCGACAAACTCATGGAAATTCTTTAGAAACATTGCTGCAAAACGAGATGAAAAGTGATGTTAGGGTTTATCACGCACGTTCAAATCAGTATTTAACCGCGGCAGAATTAGCTCAGTCGGTAGAGCGCTTGACTACAGAACGGAAGGTCTTGGGTTTGATTCCCGGGGTCGGACTAATACTCAGGGTCTTAAAATAACTGAAAAATGAAAGTACCCCCTTTGCACTGCAAGCGGCTAGACCTTCGCGTGGCTCGGATGACCACGTAAAGTGGCGGTCCCGTCTCCAGTTGAAGACGTAAAAATAGTGTCCCCAATTTAGTAGTACTTTCATGCTAAATACCTTGACACTCAAATAACGTGCATTTTCTTGGCAACAAATCAGGTTGCTGCAAGTTGTGTGAGTCGTGTTTTCTAATTGGATAAAACTACGCGGGAGTCCCCATACACGGAAGGTATGAAAATATAAGGTATGTGAACAGGCTATCCTAATGACTAATCCAGAAGTTCAAGAGTCGAGGACTTCAAAGGCTTAGCGAGATTCAGGCAGATCCTGGCCATTTATCCTCATCACCAAAGTGGACAAAAGGAAGCTGTGCTCGCGCGTGTAGAAGGATTGATAAAGAATAGACAAACTTTGAGTCATACCGTTATAACGCAGGATATGTTTCATTGATTCCACATCTACAACCTGCAAAAACAAACAAACAAAACAAAACAACAACTTCACGTCATCCTAGCGTATTTGTCAATTACCATCAGTAAATTTCAGCAGTCACCTTCCTCTGACTTAACAACCTTACAAAACCGACCAGAACCGACCAAGCAACTAGAACTTTTCTAAACTTAATTTAGCGCGATTTTTGTTTCTGACTGTCGCCAGGTTGCTAAGGAGGGGTTTACTTGAGTAACTTTTGAATTTTGATCTGTATAGTCGGGGGTTTACTGTATACGGAGCGGCATGCATATTGTTACTAGTAATACTTTGGTATTACCTTTCCTTGATCTCGGCGAAATATCTCGGCTCTCGGAGCCAACTGATATGAAAACATCAATCCATGCTCTTTTACAAACTCCGGAAAACCACTTAGATTGTATATCTGATCAGAAAAAATAATGGACAATCAAACAAAATATGTTGCTTCACTCAGTCGTAGGGGATCGCGAAGCAGATACAAGCACATGCAGAAAAAAACAGAAACTCTTAGGGTCGTTTATTTACGAAGTGTAACTTTGGTCGCGATTAATGATTTTGGACCCTCAGAGTTAGTTCTATCTGGGTTATTTTAAGAGCGATTCCTCCAAACTAGCGCTCCGTGAATGTTAGCATGTTCTTGGTGGTAGCTTATTATTTCTGTTCTTAATGGTTTCTTTCTATTTTTTGGGTGCCTTATATTTGGCCTTTTTCCGCAGGTATAATTTGAAATGCAGCCTCTAGCCTACGTCACAGACGTAATCCCCTAACCCCGGCTAGTAATGTCTGCGAGGCAGCGTCGAGACCCTTGTTGAGGGTCCCCAATACGTTTTCCGGGATCCGGGATTTCCCTTATTTGAAGCTCGGGATTCGGGATTTTAAAGTAAAATCGAGGAGAGATTCGGCATTGAAATAACGCGCGGGAGGTGGGATGCCAAAAGTAACCCTTGGGATAACAGGATTGCGAGGAATTTCGGGTCAAGATTATGGGATTGAAGAACCCTATTGGGGACCCTTTTTGTTCTGGGCCCACTACGGACTCAACAAATTAACGAAAGCTCGTTACGAATTTCCTTTCAATCTGATTGGCAAATCGACAGCGGCTTTTTTAACAGGCCAATCATGATGCGTATTCAAATCCTGGTACACAGGCGGAGACTCAGAACAAGGATTTCGGCGCTATTTCGCAGACGGAATTAACCAAAGTTTAGTTTCGTCCGTGGCGCAGGCTATGCAATCTCACGCACACGCATTCACGTTTCACGGGAACGCAATGTTGTTGCGCCGGATAAGCTACGGCTAATCTTCACATCGAAGGCTGAAGAATGAGAACAGTAATGAACTACCTGTTCGTAGAATGGAACATTGTATGACGGCCAATATCCTGCTCTGAGGATCTCAGTTTGATCTCCACTCACAACCAAGCTTAAATAAAAAAAAATAGATATCAACAGCAATTACCACTTGACCTGTGACGATTTATATCTATGTCAATCATTTTTACCGCATTTTAACACATTTTCAGGGTTCGTACTGTTTTGCGCTCTTTAAATTCCTTGACTTTTCAAGACTTTTCCGATGACCTTTCCAAGTTTTCCATGACCTTAGGTTTAACTGTGACTTTCAAAAACTTTCCTTAGTTTACGGTATTTTTTGACCTAACTAATTTCAACAGACAAAAGTGAAAACAGCTGGTGATCTTCCACCCTGCTCTCGTTCTCGCGCTCCGCGCCTGCTTCGTCGCGTGCTCGTCGATTTTCGAAAAGAACAACGTTTGTGCGCAAGCTACTCAACAGCAAACCGCTATGTATTTTTAATCATTGTTAAAACGTACCCTGGTATCTGTTCCACCACCCACAGAGCCCCTGTGAGGAGAGATTTCTTTAACTGCACCTTCTTAAGGTCGAGAAGCATGTATTGATTGTTATAAGTCCCTGATGATCAAACAAAAGGAAAAAAAACATATATAATAGACATTTTACCGATACGGCGGCCATATTGAATTTATTAAATGGGATGCCCAGGGGGCACTCGCTCAGTATTTACGTGCGCTTTCCGGGCAAAAAAAGAACTTCACTGTATATTTCTCGGGAAAAAGGCGATCATTCTTACATCCAAACACGCCACAACGATCTTTTTTTTTCCCCATTACAATCATTTCTAGGAAAACTTAAAGAAAGATTGGCCCAAAAAGCGCGCGTAAATACTGAGCGAGTATATCGGATCGTGCTCATTCCCCCAAGGGCATCCCATGATACTCCTTAAACCTAATTAATTCAATATGGCCACTGTAACGGTAAAATGCTGTATTAGAGACATCGCTGCCAATACAGCTGATTCGATGAAGGTTGCTTAGAGTATTGCGAATTGCGCACTGGTAAGCTATTGTTCAGTGGTCACTCAAACAAATTATTGGAAGGAGTTTCCCAATTTCCATTCACCAATTGCCCGAGCTACTCTTCCTGACTAAGGTAATTATATACATGTATGACATTTCAGTGAAAGTATAAAGGCCTTTTTTCTCCTTGCTTATAACGGCATGCAAACGGTAATGATGCAATCACTTTTTAATATTTACCAAATTTTCATGTCTATTTCAACTAATAGTACCACGTGAAAGTAATGCCAAAGAGGTTTTGGAATTTAAATGTTCACACCGCAGGATTTCGCACGCAGACGTAAAATGCAGAACTGCCTCACAAGACTTCGTTGTTCCCTCTGCGAGTCAAAGGGTCAACCCATCCATCGACTACACCTGTATTTCTACAGACAAAAAATGCTACATTTCCTCCTTACAACTCCCTACTTACCTGTCTCCTTCCTTTATTTCCTCCCTCCCTCCCTGCGTCCCTCTTTACCTGAGTTATACTGCGTGTAAATCTCTGCCCATTCTTTGCCACCGCGTGCCATCAAGTTAGAGAGGCGCACTCTGTGCCAAGCCAGGAGAGATTCAGTTGAGACGTATTTCAGCAAAGACGTGTTAAACAAGCTGTTTGTTGTTTGTAGCATGATCAAGCCACTAATAAGAGACAAAGGTTAGACTAATTAAGGTAAAATCTACTTCAGTTCCAATATACTTGTTAAGCCCCGTGCAAACGGACGCATCTTTGTTGGCCAACAACTCCCAACATTGTTGGATGTTACATGTTGCGTCCGTTTGCACATCCTGTTACATGCTGTTGCGTGTTGCTAGGAGTTGCCGCATCCGTTTGCACACCACTGCCAACACGGACGCACCAACTCCCAACATTGTTGGGGCAACAATGTTGGGAGATGTTGCGTCTGATTAAGCTACGTACAAACGGACGCAACATTGTTAGCCAA